>DF357544.1:140652-153568 GCA_000787875.1 Solanum virginianum
AGGATATAGATGCACCTCCAACTACCTGGAAAGAGTTTAAAGAGGCATTTCTTGACCATTACTTGCCATTAGAGATCTGAGAGGCCCATGCAGATTAGTGCTTGAACCTCCATCAAGGGAATATGAGCATGAGGGAGTATAGATTTAATTCCCTGTCCAGGTATTCTCGTAATGTAGTTGCTACTATGGCAGATAGAGTTCATCGACATGTGGATAGATTGGATATGTATCTGGTCAAAGACTTTACCATTGCTTCCTTGAAAAAAGACATAGATATAGCGAGAATGCAAGCTTTTGCACAGAAATTGGAGGATCAGAGGCAAAGAAGAAGGAAACAAGAGTTAGAAAGGGTGCAGTCCAAGAGGGCCAGGTCTATAGGGCAGTTTACACCATCCTAAGGTGAATTTAGGCCTCACTTTTCTAATAGACCGCCTAGGCGATTATCCTCCTACTCTACAACCAGTGCTTCACCATAACTTTAGGGGTCTAGGAGAAACCAATTTGGTCCAAGAGGTGAAGGGCAAGGTGCCCGAACAGTGGGATATTCAGCAGGCCAGCAAATGACCCCTATGCAGCCTTGTAAATAGTGTGGAAGAAGTCATTCAGGTATATGTCGTTTTAGGACAGATGCTTGTTATTGGTATGGTGCACTATGTATATGATAAAAGATTGCCCGAGGAGGCGTATAGGTGATATAGCACAACCTACTAGATCAGCTGTTACATCTGCTTGTTATTGGTATGGTGCACTAGGGCATATGATAAAAGATTGCTCGAGGAGGCGTATAGGTGATATAGCACAACCTACTAGATCAGCTACTACATCATCATCATTAGTTCCTCCAATAGGTAGGGGTCAACAAGCACGTATGGGTCGTGGTAGAGTTGTAAGAGGGGCAGCTAGCACATCATCATTGTCAATTCCTCAAATAGGTAGGGGTCAAGAAGCACCTATGCCTCATGGTAGAGGTGTAAGAGGGGCTGCTAGCTATAGCGGAGTCTAGAATAGCACTTATGCTCTGGGGAGTCAGCAAAATTTGAAAGCTTTACCCAATGTGGTCACAGGTACATTATCCATTTTTTCACATAATGTATATATATTAATTGATCCTGGTTCTACGCAGTCATACATTACCCCACTAGTTGCTGGGAAGCTTAAGAAAACACCCAAATTATTGAACAAACCATTTGAAGTGTCCATACAATTGGTGAATTTATTATGGCTAGAAGAGTTTATTATGACTGTGTAGTAACTATTTGTGACCTGACACATTGGCTGACCTTATAGAGCTAGAAATGGGGGAATTCGATGTTATAATGGCTATGGATTAGGTTGCTTCTTGCTATGGGACCGTGGATTGCCAAACTTAGAGAGTGTACTTCCACTTTCCAAATTAGGCAGTTCTTGAATGGAAACGCAATATTGGGGTGCCAAAGGATAAATTTATCTCTTATTTTAAGGAAAGAAAGATGATATCTAAGGGGTATATATGTCATTTAGTTAGAGTGAGGGATATTGGGGCAGAATCACCAACTCTTCAGTCAGTTCCAGTGGTGAATGAATTTGTTGATGTGTTCCCTAAAGAACTTCCAGGTTTACCTCTAGAACGAGAAATAGATTTTGGTATTGACTTACCTCCAGGCACTTAACTTATTTTTATCCCTCCATATAGAATGGCCCCAACAGAATTGCATGAATTAAAAGAGCAGTTAAAAGACTTTTTGGAGAAGGGTTTTATAAGACCTAGTGTGTCCCCGTGGGGTGCACCAGTGTTATTTGTATGCAAAAAGGATGGAACCTTGAGAATGTGTATCGACTATCAATAATTAAATAGGGTGAAAATTAAGAATAAATACCCACTCCCCAGGATTGTTGCTTTATTTGATCAGTTACAAGGTGCCAAATACTTTTCAAAAATTGTTTTGAGATCAGGGTATCACTAAGTGAGGGTGAAGGAGAAAGATATACCTAAGACTGCTTTCAGAATGCGCTATGGTCACTTTGAATTTCTTGTTATGTCATTTGGGCTAACGAATGCACTACAAGTTTTTATGGATCTCATGAATAGGGTATTCAAGCCATTCTTGGATGTGTTCGTGATAGTATTTATGGACGACATTTTGGTATATTCAAGATCAGAAGAGCACGCAAATCACTTACGACAAGTGTCACAGGTGCTTCGTGGTAGACAGTTGTATGCTAAATTCTCTAAGTGTGAATTTTGGCTAAACTCAGGGGTATTCTTGGGTCATATTGTGTCTGATGATGGAATAAGTGTTGATTCACAAAAGATATAGGCTGTGAAAGATTGGCCAAGACCAACAATACCCACAAAAGTTTGCAGCATCCTAGGTTTGGTAGGTTATTACAGGAGGTTTGTTGAAGGTTTTTCTTCTATTTCTACTCCTCTAACAAAGTTGACACATAAGGCAACCATGTTCCAATGGAATGATGCATGTGAAAGGAGCTTCCAGGAGCTGAAAAGGAAGCTAACTTCTGCACCTGTACTAGTACTTCCAGAAGGCACCGAGGGGTATGCAGTGTATTACGATGCTTCAGGAGTTGGCTTAGGGTGTGTACTTACACAACATGGTAGGGTAATTGCTTACACATCTAGACAGCTCCGGCTACATGAGAAAAACTATCCAATACATGATCTTAAGCTAGCAGCGGTTGTGTTTGCTTTGTAAATATGGCACCACTATTTATATAGGGTTGACATTGACATATATACTGACCATAAGAGTTTGTAGTACATTTTTAAGTAGAAAGACCTAAACTTAAGACAGCGGAGATGGCTAGATCTAATAAAAGATTATGACATTGATATACTTTACCACACGGGGAAGGCAAATGTGGTAACTGATACTCTGATTCGTTCTAATAAAAGATTATAACATTCATATACTTTACCACCCAGGGAAGGCAAATGTGGTAACCGATGCTCTGAGTCATAAGGCAATCATGAATATTGGTGACCAGGCCATGGTAAGTTAAGAAGTGGCTAAGGATCTATGACAACTAGCTAGTTAAGGAGTTCACCTTCTTGAAACCCCAAAGGAAAGGATTATTGTACATAATGCAGCAATATCTTCATTGGTAATGGAGATCAAAGAAAAATAGTTTGAGGATCCTGTTCTACGATAGCTTAAGAAAAAGGTGAGTCAGGGTACGATGAAGGGCTTTGAAATCACATAACATAGAGTACTGTATTGCCAAAATAGATTATGTATGCCTGATATTAGCTGAACGACAAGGTGAGTCAGGGTACGATAAAGGACTTTGACCATACACAAAATGGAGTACTATATTTCCAAAATAGACTATGTGTTCTTTATATTAATGGATTAAGAAAAAGGATAATGGAAGAAGCCCATCATTCTAGATATTCCATCCATCCAGGATCAACTAAGATGTACCATAACCTGAAGGGAATGTTTTGGTGGGGAGGCATGAAAAGGCATCTTGCAGAATTTGTGGCTTAATGTCCAAATTGCCAACAAGTGAAAGTAGAACACCAAAAGCTAGGAGGTTATATGCAATTTATAGAGCTTCTAACATGGAAGTGGGATCTGATCAACATGGATTTTGTTACCGATTTGCCTCGCTCATTTCAGAAGTTTGACTCCATTTGTGTAATAGTTGATAGACGCACAAAGTTAGCATACTTCTTGCCAGTCAGGACTGATTATATAGCTGATGAGGATGTCAAGCTATACCTCAAAGAGATAGTCAGGCTACATGGAGTCCTAGTCTCAGATTATGAGATTTTGTAAGAAAGGAAAACTGAGCCCATGTTACATATGGCTATATCATATTATTAAGAGGTTCGGCCAGGTTGCATATGAACTAGAGCTACCCTAAGAGCTTTCAATGGTTCATCCAGTTTTCCATGTCCCAATGTTGCAAAAATGCATAGGTGACCCACCCGTATCACTCCTATTGAGAATATGCAGGTTACAGAAGATCTCACCTATAAAGAGGTACCTGTTGCTATTCTAGATTGTCAAGTTAAGAAGTTAAGAAATAAAGAAATAGCTTTAGCAAAAGTACTTTGGATGAACCAGCAGGCAGAAGAGATAACGTGGGAGGCCGAGGACGCGATGAAATCAACATAACCTCATTTATTTGAAGCTAAGGAGGAAGTGTAACATGCAGAATTGGGGGCCTTAATAGGTATGTATATTTGAATGTTTATTAAGTTAGGCACGGTTAAACTATCTAATTATGCTAACATTCGAGGACGAATATTCCTACGGGGGGAGAATGTAACACCTCACACATTACATATACTAGTACTATGCATGTGAAACATGATATGACTTTTCAAATTAGCGCCAATTTCTAAAAGTGCTTGAATCTCATCTTAGAGGGTGATATGTGTGTCTAATGCTGAAGAGGATCGAGTGTAAATAGTTTTAAGTCAAATTGAAGGGATTATGACCCTAAACAAAGAGGGAGAATTGAGGTACATGTAGGACTTAGGAAACTAGCAGGTGAGTCACCTACTTGCTTAGCTTAAACTTGCTAGCTAGATGGATAGGAGACCTGACGTTGAATCTGTCCAAGTCTGATTATGAATAAAGTCCCTGTTAAGGGTGTAACTTTAGCACATATTTTAGAATTATAAATGGACTATACTTACATCCCAAGATGAATAATAAAAGGGCCCAAGTACAACATAACTCACTTGGTGAATTGGGCCAAAGCTAACTAAGAGAAAGAGTAGCATCACTAGATTATTAATATGTTCTAATATGTTGTCAAAAGCTCAAGGTAAAGTTGGCCAAATTGACCCTTTAAAAGGGCTCAAAAATAGCCCCTTAAATCATTGGAACAATTTTCAGCTTTCCTAAAGACTCCTTTATTTCTCTTTACTTCACATCACAAGGCAGGCAATATAACCCTTTGGGGTTCTTGGAGAAGCGCTACATCTTGAAGGTAATGTTAAATAAGTTCACTTATGTGTTTATTATGGTTTTCTTATGGAAAACAAGAGACTATGTTAGTTAGGTATATGCTGAAACTTTTGGATAGCATGCGTTCCAAAAGTTGTTGTAAATGTTTCTTTTTTATTTGGAAACTTTTCTCTTTTGGGTTGGATAGACTATGAAGGGAGGCTATTGTTCTTAATGTGTACTAGTTCTATAATTATATATAAAGGCCGATGTACCATTTTTACAATCCGCGAAAGTGAGATCTTGTGTGATATCGTAATTGTACTCATAATAGGAATTTGTGGGCTAATTGATTAAGGACTATGGTCTCACATCCTCCACCTATTTTTAGGACTGTTTTTGAATTGTTTGACGACTGGTTTTATGTGTATATATGGTGGGGACTATTTGGTTAAAGTTGGAACAAGTTTGGAATTATCGACGTCATAATGTAGTGAAGGGATGTAACGTTATGCTGCCTATTTGTATGTTGTGTAGAATTGTTATGTATTGTGCTTTGTGGGATGTTGTATGACTATTATGGTGCTACATTAGGTTGCACATTGTATGTATATGAGAATGTGTATTATAAAATACGATTAGGGGTGGAAAGGTTGCATGAACGCGCTCGGGTTTATAATTATACGCTTACTGCCCGTACGTTTTTTTATAAGATTGGGCTGCCAAGATGTATCTATTGGCTGGTAATGGTAGTTTTATTACCTACTATGTTGTAGATAAATATTTGGAGGATGGGAAGATTATCTCGAAGTAGTAGTGAGGTCCTACAGCGGGGTATGTAAGGCTACTTGATTTTGTATTACTTGGCATGAAATCTAGATTCTTCCTTGGCACATAAAGACACTTACAAATTCCAGCAAAACTATTAACCATGTCTCCACTCTTTCATATGTTCATATGCTCCCATACATAGTCACCTTCAAATCTACATACATACGTGGATACCAAGTTACATAGGTTCTTGTTGCCAAATAAAGTTCACAAGTTGTTTCATCTCATACACATTTCATTATTTGTGTAACGTACTCTTTCCATTGTCCTATTGTCTTTTATGATTATCTACATGTCACATGCTACATATGCAGCCCTACAGCTTTAATATTATGACCACCAAAAGAATCATCTCAAAGGTAATTGAAAGGTATAAAGGTGGTCTTTTATCCTACATCAGTGCATAGTTTCATTTCAGTTGTTATTTCATATACAGTGTTTTCTACCTTACATATTCAGTACATTATCTTATACTAACGTCCCTTATGGGGGACCTGCATTTCATACTGCAGGTAGAGGTGCTAGTAGATCTCCCCAGTAGGAGTACATGATATACATTTGTGGTTACCAAGCTCTAGGTTGCTTCAGAGCTTTGCATGTCTAGAGCATATATTTTTGATGTTATACAGTTAGTCGAGACAAGGCCTGCCTCGACCTTTATCAGATACTTCTCCTTATCTAGAGGCTTTGTAGACTATGTAAATTAAAGTGTGGTCATGTCTCATACTTTAGACAATGTGGCTCCAACGCCATAGTTATATGTATTTCCTTTTGGTTTGTTATTATTGTTTACTTTCTTAAAGGCATGTTAAATGTAGAAACCCTTATAATATATATAGAAAGTACATGGATACAGGTTGGTTCTTCTGGGCCTTATCGGCAATGGGTGCCAGTTCGCCTTAACAGGATTTTAGGAGTGATAGAAGGTTCACAAGGTAAACCGCCATGTGGTAAGTGTGGCAAATTACTCTTGGGGAGATATTGTGAGGGGATTGATGCATGTTTCAAGTGTCGCCAAGTGGGTCACTTTTAGAGAGTGTCCAAATTGGGTTGATCGGACTTTATCTTTAACAACAACCTGACTAGTCAGAGGAAATTAGAAAAGTACTACATCAAGCGTAAGTAGATCTGCAAATAGTTTGTATGCCATGGGTAGTCGCCAAGATCACAGAACTCCCCAGATGTTGTAACGGGTATGATTCAAGTCTTTACTCTTGATTGTTATGTTTTAATAGATCTTGGTGCACATTGTCTTTTCTAACTCCTTGTGTGGCAAGTAGATTAGATAGAACCCTTAAGAATCTTCTTGAACCCTTTGATGTTTCTACTCCATTGGGTGAGTCTATTAGAGCTGAGAGAATCTATAGATATTGTATAGTTTCCATTCATCATAAGGATACTCTTGTATATAGTTAGGCATGGATTGTCTTCACGCCTGTAACTCAACTAAAAAGTCATTTGTTATTTCAAAAATTTGACTTCATATTCTTGGTTAGGTAGTGAAATTGAGTGGGGAATGGGTCTAACCTGAATTTTAGAGCGACCGTATCAAAATCTAAAATTTGCAAAAATGCAATTTTGGAGGGTCAACTTTGAAGTGGTATATCTCTTAAAATACAAACAACTGGGTAGTGCATTGCTTATCAAACCAAAGCTCTTTGAATTAACTTTCCAACGCACTTGGTTTCACGTCATTTTGAGTTTGGATGAAGGAGTTATGTCTATTTTTGTGGAACTCATTTGTGAAGAAAATTTGATTCCAGTGAGCAGTCTATTTTGGTCCTATGTTCTCTTGACTTCGGTCCAAGAATTTTAAGTCTTGGGCCTAAGGCTTCCTACACTGGAAAGTACATATACTTAGCATTATTTTACCCTCATATTATCCTAAACATTTCCCAATACTCACTAAAACACTTAGCATAATATTTACTCCCAAATTCAAGTCCCAAAACTCAGGACCAATATTAAGGATTTCATCAAGGATTTCACTCGAGCTTCAAGTCCCCATTAAAGCCTACTTCAACGTTTCTCCAAAAGTTAATGTGATATTGAGCAATTGGGTCCTTCCAGTTATTGTGCCTAAAAATCCATTAATTATCAAGAAAATTTAACTTCATATTCTTGTTTAGGCGGTCAAATTGAGCGGTAAATGGGTCTAACCCAAATTTTAGGGCAACCGTATCAAAATCCAAAAATCACAAAAACACAATTTTGGAAGGTTAACTTTGAAAGGGCATATCTCTTAGCACATAAAGAACTGGATGTCCCACAACATATTAAATTAAAGCTCTTTGAATTATCTTTCCAATGCACTTAATTTCTCCTCATTTTGAGTTGGGATGAAGGAATTATTCCTATTTTTGTGGAACTTATTTGTGTAGAAAATGCAATTCCAATAAGCAATCCATTTTGGTCCTATTTTCACTTGACTTCAGTCCAAGAAAATTCTTGGGCCTAAGGGTTCTCACACTTGAAAATAAATATACTTAGCCTTATTTCACCCTCATATCATCCTAAACATTCCCCAATACTCACCAAAACACTTAGACAAATATTTACTCCAAAACTCAAGACCAATCTTAAGGATTTTACTCAAGCTTCAAGTCCCCATTAATTCCTTCTTCAAGGTTTCTCCAAAAGTTAAGGTATATGGTGTTGACCCATTGGGTCCTTTCAGCCATGGTGCCTAAGCCTTCTTTTTACTAATATTGGATGATTTAAAGTTGATTTTACATGTGGGTCTTGTATATTGAGAAATTTACTGCACAATAATTTTAGTTCATGAAAGTATGGTTGTTTTAGCATATTTTGAGCTCTAACTCTTGGATCTAACGTCGGAATTGATGAGGGGTTTTGATGTGTATGTCTTAAGGGTGTTGCAAGGTGTTGATTAATGGTTTTATAATAGATTTTATTGCATGATTTTATCTCTAAACTGCATGGTCTTTTACCCCTCTTAGACATCCATCAAGTGTTTGATAAATGGTCCGGCTAGGTTTTCTTGAGGATTTATGGGTCCAATGCATGTTTTATTAGTTGAATGATGTTATAATGATTATATGATGATGAAATAATGTATGTATGTGATGATGAAATGATGATAAGAAGGGAAGATATGTATATAAAGATGAAAGGAATGAATATATGTGTTTGAATCATGTAAACCACCTTTAGTATTGCAAGAAAATTGTTGGGCTCTTATGTTGTTATATTCTTATGAATTATTGATGACTTGTTGGATTCTGAAGGTAAGGTTTATGCTCTTGTCAAACGTGAAAACCTATTAGGCGGGGTTATGAACTATGTTACATGCTTTACCTTCTAGTGCAAGGCTAATTCGAACATGTATGGGTTATGAGCTATGTTGTACACCTTACCCTCATACACGAATATAATCTACTTCTTATGAGGTTATACTACTCTGTATGAGGTTATGAGTTTATGTTACTCTTTATGAGATTATGCTACTCCATATGAGGTTATGTTGCTCTTTATGAGGTTATGCTACTCGCTATGAGGTTATATTACTATTTATGAGCTTATGCTACTCCCTATGAGGTTATATTACTCTTTATGAGGTTATGCTACTCCCTATGAGGTTATGTTACTCTTTATGAGGTAATGTTACTCCCTATGAGGTCATGTTACTCTTTATGAGGTTATGCTACTCCCTATGAGGTAATGTTACTCTTTATAAGGTTATGATACTCCCTGTGAGGTCATGTTACTTTTTATGAGGTTATGCTACTCCCTATGCGGTTATGTTACTCTTTATGAGTTACTGTTACTCCCTATGAGGTCATGTTACTCTTTTTGAGGTTATGCTACTCCCTATGCGGTTATGTTACTCTTTATGAGGTTACGCTACTCCCTATGAGGTTATATTACTCATTATGAGTTTATGCTACTCCCCATGAGGTTATGTTACTCTTTATGAGATTATGCTACTCCCCAAGAGGTTATATTACTCTTTATGAGGTTATGATACTCCGCATGAGCTTGTGTTACTCTTCATGATGTTATACTACTCCCTATGAGATAATGTTACTCTTTATGAGGTTATGTTACTCTTTATGAGGTTATGATACTCCGCATGAGCTTGAAGGTTTTTATGTTTGTGGATCCAAGTTTGACTATTTTTTTAATTATTACTTTTGGTTGCTAGAAAGTTTGTAAGTGTAAATCCGTATTCATATTGTATTAGGTCTTGCCTCTTGACTTGTTAAATTCAATGTGGTGGATTTTGATGTCATTCTTGGGTTGGATTAGATACATGTATATTGTGTTTTCATTGATAGTGGGGCCCATCTTTTAGTGGTGTTGAAGGGGGTAAGTCCATATCTTATTTTAAGGTACAATTGATCACTAAGGGATTGCATTTTCATCTTGTATGAGTTAGGGTGTTGAACCTAAGTTATTTCTATTGATTTGTTTCAGATGATCAATGTGTTCTTGAATGTCCTTTTCAATATTACGAATAAGGGGCGGTGTCTTGTGGTTTGACTTATGCACCAGTCATGTCTATAGGTCTCATGAATAGAGTCTTAAAACACTACATTGATATATTTAGGGTGGTCTCTAGTGATGAGGAATTAATTTGTTTAGAGCTTATGAATCATTTGGGGGTAGTGTTGCAAGTCCTGGAGAACGAGAAGTTGTTTGCTAAATATGATAAATGTGCATTATAGATAACAAGAAGGTGGTTAAAATTCTTTAAGGATTATGAATGAGTGTGCATTACTTTTTCCCCAGTAAGCATAATATTGCAGTTAGTGCTCTAGGTAGCCTAGAATGTATGTTGATAGTGGAAGTAAGAAGAAAACTAGTGGGATCCATCAGGTGGTTAGATTAGAAGTTAAGTTGAGGGAAGTAGAGAATGGTGGTACAGCATTCTTGATGGTTCCAAATAATCTTTGGTTAAGAGGGTCTAGATTAAGCAAGACCTTGATTACACCTCATTAGAGTTGGAAGTTTTGGGTGAGAAGACGATAGAGTAGAGGTTGTCTCCAAAGGGGAAAATGGTAGCTATGATACCAAGTGGGTTAGGTGAATTTAAGGTTGACAGTTGAGTTGAGGATTATGAGTCCTTATAGAGTGTAAAGGGAGGTTGGTAAGGTTGCATAAGTTTGGCAATTTGCCTAGGGATATAGATATGGATTGTCTCGGATCTTCATGCTTCTAGGTGGAAGGAATATGGTGGTGACTCTAGTGCTATAGAACTCGTAGAAGTTGTAGGTGAGGTGGAGGATAAGTTGCCTTAGGAAGGAGGTCCCGATAGAGATATTGGATGGATGAGTGGAAGAAGGTGATTAATAAAGAGGTGGTGTTCATCAAGGCCCTTTGGAAGAATCATCAAGTCAAAAGTGTATCTCGAGAAGCCGAAGCAAGCATGGAGGAGCAATATCCATATCTCTTTCATTCAACTCAAACTTATGATGACATGTCAAGTCCTTTCTATGATTCCAAGTCTTATGCTTCAGCCCCTATGTCATTCATATGCATTCATGTTTAAGTTGGCAAATTCATGATGATTTTAAACTTATGCTGAGGTTTTGAAAATGGTGTTTTAAAGGTGTATTGTTGCATTCTTGTTAGGGCTGATCTATTTATGATTACTCTTCTCTTGTACATTTCTTTGACATTCGGGGACGAATGTTCCCAAGGGGGAGACATGGAAACAACCCCAAAAAGTGCCCGAAAATGTGCCTCAAAAGTGCCCAAAATCGTAATTACCATATATCCAAAAATCCATTTGTTATTTCCAAAATCTGACTTCATATTCTTATTTAGGGGGTCAAATTGAATGGGAAACGGGTCTAACCCAAATTTTAGAGCAACCATATCAAAATCCAAAAATCACAAAAATGTGATTTTAGAGGGTCAACTTTGAAGGGGCATATCTCTTAGAACACAAAAAAATAGGTGGCCCAGTACCTATCAAATTAAAGCTATATAAATTAACTTTCCAACGCACTTGGTTTCACCTCATTTCAAGTTCGGATGAAGGAGTTATGACCATTTTTGTGGAACTTATTTGTGAAGAAAATGCAATTCCAGTGAACAGTCCATTTTGGTCCTATTTTCTCTTGACTTCTTTTAAGTCTTGGGCCTAAGGGTTCCCACATTTGAAAATACGTATACTTAGCCTTATTTTTCTGTCCAAGACTTTTAAGTCTTGGGCCTAAGGCTTCCCACACTTGAAAATACATATACTTACCCTTATTTCACCCTCATATCATCCAAAACATTTCCCAATACTCACCAAAACACTTAGCCACAATATTTACTCCCAAATTCAAGTCCCAAAACTCAAAACCAATCTTAAGGATTTCATCAAGGATTTCACTCAAGCATCAAGTCCCCATTAAAGCCTTCCTCAAGAATTCTCCAAAAGCTAAGGTATATGATATTGAACCAGTGGATCCTTCCACCCATGGTGCCTAAACCTCCTTTATACTAATATTACATGATTTAAAGTTAATTTTACATGTGGGTCTTATATATTAAGAAATTTACTGCACAATGATTTTAGTTCATGAAAGTATGGTTGTTTTAGCATATTTTGAACTCTAAATCTTGGATATAAGGTTCGATTTGATGAGGGATTTTGATGTGTATGTCTTGAAGGTATAGCAAGGTGTTAATTGATCGTTTTACAATGGATTTTCTTGCATGATTTCATATCTAAATTGCATGGTCTTTCACCCCCATCACACAACCGCCAAGTGGTTGATAAAATGTCCGGCTAACGCTTCTTGAAGAATTATAGGTCCAATGCAAGTTTTATGAGTTCAATAATGCTATAATGATTATATGATGATTGAATGATGATGAAATGATATATGCATGTGATGACCAAATGATGAGAAAAAGAGAAGATATATATATAAGGATGAAAGGAATGAATATATGTGTTTAAATCAAGCAAAGCACCTATGGTATTACAAGAGAATTATTAGGATCTCATGTTGGTATGTTCTTGTGAATTGTTGATGACTTGTTGGATTCTTAAGATAAGGTTTATTCATTTGTCAATTCTGAAAGCTTACTAAGAGGGGTTATGAACTATGTTATATGTTTTACCCTCTTGTGCAAGGCCAATTCCCACATGTAGGGGTTATGAGCTATGTTATACATGGTTCCAAATCATCTTTTGTTGAGGGGGTCTAGTTTAAGCAATACCTTGG
>DF357543.1:0-39894 GCA_000787875.1 Solanum virginianum
TTACAAATTAATTTTTTACAATAAAATTTTATGAATCCATACTTCAATTTCTTCAGAGACAAAACACTGTGCACCATCTTAGTAGCATTACAACCATTGTGTAGAGACCTGCAAGAAGAAATAATATACATAATTAGAATTTCAATAACACTAGACAGAGATTTTTACGAGTTTGAAGTTACAGACTTTATAGGTTAGATTCTTTATAGGTTAGATTAGTTATTACGACTATTTCTTGTTAGATTAGTTATTATGACTGTTATTACGACTATTTCTAGTTATTATGACTGTTATTATTATGACTGTTATTACGACTATTTCTAGTTATTACATATATATATATATATATATATATTTCTATACTATATAGAAAAGTCAATGTTAGGATGACCAATGGCATTTTAGTAATTTTAATTTTATTTAAGTGCAAATAATAATTGTATAAATAATTATCAAAATAAAATCTAGAAGAATCCCTATATATCTTTACTTTTGTTATGGACCCATAAGGATATTTTTATATGTGTATTAAAATGAAATGTTTCTATAAGTTAACTTCTAGGCAAACAATAATAAATGCTAAGATTGTTTGGACATTGTTGCTCCCCAGCACACGCAACTGTATGTGGTGTCATGCCCCGGGAGGGTACCCTAGACGTAACTGGCACTCGGAGACTATTGCTAGCCCCCAAGCGAACCACCTAGTCTTATTGCATTCATTCAATCAACTCATAAGCGGAAGATATAAGAAAATAATAAGCTAACAGTGGGCTATCATAATCACTATCATAAGGATATTGCATTCATTCAATCAACTCATATGCAGAAGATATAAAGAGAATAATAGACTATCAGTAGGCTATCACAATCACTATCATATAAAGTACGAAAGAAGTATCTCAACAGAAAAGAAATGGGAAATAAGCAATCCTGACATCAACAATCAACTGTCTGTGTCTATGAAGCAAGTACGGAAGAAGTATCTCAATAGAAAAGAAGTGGGAAATAATCAATCCCGACATCAATAATCAGTTGTCTATGTCTACGAAGCCTCTATAACTATCACCTAAGAAGGTACCATGACAGGCCATGACTACCACCGTCTAATGAAATAAGTCAACATAAATGAAAAGATAAACATGCCCTACGAAAGAAAGGGAAGACTCACCAAGTCTCTGTCGGAAATCCGGGAACCTCAACGATTAGGCTGCTGAAGTCCTCTGCCTACAGAATCTGCATCATAAAACGATGAAGCACCAAAAGGGCGTTAATACGTGAAATGTACTGCATCAACGAGGAACTTATCTAGGAGTTTCTATAATTGACAACCATCACCTGTGAGCGTGGTGATGATATAATGAAGATATGTCGCTACCAATCCTTCTAGTACCTTACTGGTGTACAGGACGAGTCTGTCGGGGATCCCAAAAGAAGTTTGTCAAGCCCTCTACGAGGCAAAGTAAACATCTGCTTTTATGGTTCAATCCTCTCCTATGCTGGCCATGTAGTTAATGAGTGCGAGTGGGACTAACTCTTAGCCATTTTGGTGCTAATACTCCTCCTAGGACTCAATATGCTCATAAGTCTATCAATATCAGGCTGGTTGTACAACCAAACCCCCCCCCCCCCCAAGCAGGGACCTCATCTCATCTATTATTTCACCACTCAAGAAATAAATTCTTCTTCTCAAACTCTATCTCAACCTTATTTAGACATTAAGAATATCAACCTCATCTACTTCAACCATCATAGTACTCATCTCAAGACTCAGACCACAACAATCAACACATCTATAAATAGTTAAGGCTCTAAACATCACCCTAAAATTATTATGGTAGTCTTTAAAAAGAAAAATTATATAGGTTGAGAATGAAATTAGTCAATAATACATATAAACAACAATTTAAAGTATGATGATCATCAATTTATGATAATATAAAATAATTAAAGATAAATATCAAGAAATTGCTCAAGAATCTCCACTCATGACCTATCAACTATCAACTAACAACTTAATCCATACATTAGGGCACATTGAAGAACAATTCCATGTTCTAGGTAGCCTTTACATACTTGGAATAACGAATAATCAAGTTTTCCTCCAACAATTCTCACTCGAACTTGAACCCTCCACTCTTTAATTTTTCTTCTCTTAGGAACCCTTAGATAGAACTTAAGAGAAAAATGGGTTTTTGAAGCCCCAAATTGATAATAAACGACCTTTAAACGTGTTTTAGGACTTAAGAATGGGTTGGGAAAGATCAAAATGCCCTTCCTATAACAAAAGAATTTTTTTTTAAAAATGGTACACTGGTCTGCATTGCGCTAGGGGCACGGACTGATGTATTTTTGCTTTTTCTCAAAAATCATAATTTTTTGTCAAAAATTAAGAAAAACATTTAAGTGCATCTCTATGCCCCTTCTGCGTCGCGGCAGGGGAGTGGATTCATTATTGTTTTTTGATTTTTTTGGAATTTTATTTTTTTGACTCGGCTGCTCTTGAATTGGGTCAAGACCATTTTCTAACTCGATTTTCTGCGTTGATGGCAAATACTATCTCGGATTTCCCATTTGAGGTTTGGAAGATACGTTGCGTGCCTGATATATTTTAGGGGCGTTTCGATAATTTCATGGGGTGTTACAGTTGAGACTCTAAAACTTAGATATTGCTTATTGGTCAAGAATACCCTTATTGAAATCCTTGAGAATTCCGAGTTGGAGAAATTAACGCTTCATCGATGTTATTACAAGTCATTCAATGTGAACATTCGTCCCCAAAAACTCAAGTTACTAGAGATTTTTCATATGCATGCACATGAATTTTACTTGAATTCTGAAAGCCTAGTTAAGTTGGTATTGGGAAATAGTACATTTTCAGACATAGAATCTCGTATTTTGTGTCCAAATCATCAAGTTTTGCAAACAAATGTTGCTTGATTGCTGGGTTTAAAGGTAAGAATAATTTTCTTCCCTCTCGCTCCCCCTAGGGTATATATAGTTAGTACATTATTTGATGAAGAATCTAACATTCTGGATGCCCTTTCTACTTATATGATGACGAACTATGCAGGGACTTATAATGTAATTGCTAAAATAAAACAACAAGTACATCATTTACTACATATATACAGAAAAAGTATTTTATTCTTCTATATACAATATGTTATTTTGATGAATGAGGTTCAAATGAATATCCTTCCTCTTTTCGATCTAGCTCTGCAACTCTTGGGCAAGAAGTTTGACAATATTTAACTGTGAATTCTGTTATAAAAAATATTAATTTTAAGTTATCATAAGAATTTATAAACTTTAAATGTCTCTAATTGCAGATAACTTCACTATCAAGAGAGCTTGAAATTTAAGGAGAATCAACTTGGGATAGCCTAGCGCGCAAATTATAGCATAAAGATCAACTCATTTGATGATATTTTATACTAAGGTTCTGAAACACCCCTCATGTGCTTCAGAATGCCAATAATCATAACTTTCATATATCTCAAAATTTGTGAATAATTTCAAAAATTCAACTTCAAATTTTTGATCAGGGGCGAAATTGAGTGGGGAATGGGTATAATCCAGATTTTAGAAAGCCCGTAACAAAAAATAATTTTTGCTAATTTCACGATTTCCAGTGGCTATCCCGCCCAAGGCGCGATGTACCTGGGGCATGCCACTGTGTAATTTGAAGTTCGCGTCTAGTCCGCATTGTGCTTGGGGCGTGGACCAGTGTAAACATTTTCCTTGGTTTTTTTATCTCACTCAAGGGCATTGGGTTCATAGCCCCATGCCCACATAAATGTAAAATCTCCTATGCTTAGCCATTTTTTAACCATATAACTCACAAAACCCTCTCTCAAACCTTTCTAAGACTCTATCAATTCTCTCTTTCAAATATATGGACTTTAAGCTCAATTTTGAAACTCAAGGACTCATTTCAAGTTCTAAGTCTACTTAAGTTCATTTCAATGAATTCAAGGTTTAAGGTATGTGGGTCTTCATCCATGAGTTTTTTCATCCACGGAGTACAACCTTCTCTTTTTATAAAAATTATGTGTTTTCAAGTTATATTACCTATGGCTATCTCTTATTATGAATTATGAACAAAAATCATGTTGGGTTTTATCAAGTATTAATTGATTATGCATGAATATGTATTTCAAGCTTATTCTATTAATTGATTTTGTCTATTTTAAGAGACCATCATCATAAACCAACCAAACCTAGTGCTTGGAATCCAAGGTAGACCACCTCTTGAAAGTGATTGAGGAATCAACCCCTCAATTGGTTGACGGCATGACCACTCCCGTCCTAAGTGATTGAGGAATCAACCCCCCAATTGGCTGGTGGCATGACCATCCCTGTCCCAAGTGATTGAGGAATCAACCCCCCAATTGGTTGATGACATGACCACCCCCATCCCAAGTGATTGAGGAATCAACCCCTCAATTGGTTAATGGGCATACCACCCTCTACCAAGATAGTTGAGGCAATTTACCCCTCCTCAACTAGGTATGGTCAACTCACAACAATATAAGTACATTTTATGTAAACAACTCAAATAAGCATTCCTTTCATCGTCATAAAGTCATTCCAATCATAGGTTATACGATAGATCATCGATAGCTCAAGAATCCAAAATTGGATATTTTATCAAACATTTGGAGAGTGTGAAATGCTAGTATAAAACATGCAATTCAATGGTGAAATCATGCAAGAAAACTTGAAGTAAATCAACCCACTAACATTGGTAATACGATCATACAATATACACTGAAACCCTTCATCAAATCTCAAAGTAAATCATAGATTCATAGCCCAAAACATGCATAAACAGTCATACTTTAATGAAACTCCAACACAGTTCATAGTCAAATTCATAATAAGTAAGACCCATAAGTAAGAAAAGTATAATTTATGTAAAAAGAAAGATTAGGCAACATGGGTAAAAGGACCCAATGGTTGAAACCTATATGCCTCAACTTTGGAGAATTCCTTTATGAAGATTAAGATGTGAACTTGAAGCTTGAATGAATTTTTTAAGATCCGGAATGAGATTTGGCACTTGAATTTTGAGTGAAATATTTGTCTGTGTTTGAGAGAGTACTGGAGAATGTCTCGAATGATATGAGGTTGAAAAATGACCAGGTATAGGTATTTTTATACATAGGAAGGCTTAGGCCCAACACCCCAAAACCTTAGGACGAGATTAAAAAAACAATAGCAACAAAATACACTACTCCGCGACTGGTCCACGTCGTGGAGCAGTCACGAATTACTATATGAATTGCAAAACTGGCGAAATTTATTTTTCGCTATGGGTCCTCTAAAATTCGGGTTATACCTATTTCCCACTCAATTTTCCCCTAAACAAGAATATGAAGTAAGATTTTTGATATAATGCACGAATTTTGAGATATATAGTAATTACGATTATGAGCATTTCTGAGGCACATTTTCAGGCACTTTTCGGGGTCGTTTCAACTTCACTATATCAAGGTTGCATCAATGTTAAAACCCTAAGCTCATGATATGCATTGTACGCACACATGTGAAGAAACCCTAATCAACGTCCCCGATAACTGCACGTTGTTGGAGAATTCGACCTTTATGCTTGTAACATGTGGTTAGAGATTCATATATCATATGTTCAAGTAGCATAAGCAGATTCAAGATTTCGATTTGATGAATTTAGTTTGCGTAGGTTTTTATTACTTCTGAACTAATAACATATTTGAAATTATAGGTTTGTAATTTATTATTTATTATAATTTTAGTAATTTTTCATATACATTTTTTTTATGTTTCGTGTCAAAATATATGTTGGGCTCATTTAAATATCATAATTATATTTTGAAAGATATGTATAAAAATCATTAATTTTTCACTTTCTTTCTTGATGCCTTCCCTCAAACTTAATGAAACTTCTTCTGTTGCAATTAAACTTCCCAAATTAAAGAAGATTTTTCTATTTCCGAAAATGCTTAAGATACGTACATTTTCAGTATATAAATTAATAAAGCTCGACTCAGACTTGACTCATTACAATAAAAGAGTCATTTTACTGAAATATATTTTTTTATGGTCATAAAAATATATACCTACAATTTAGTTAAGGTAATTACATTTAGAGTCGCTAAATTGACGATATTAAGTTTCTTTTATGAATTTCGTATATAATTGATATCTAGTGCAATGATTATGAATTAACGTGAATTCATTCATTTTGTCCAAATTATATATTTAAATTAAAAAATATTAAATTTATAATGATTTTTAGCATAGAAGTTAGTTTGTTGGCATTATTATTACTGTATATTAATTTGAAAATATTGCTATAAAAATTCGTAAACTTCAGATTATAAAGATATCTCATTTTGGATTTCAACTACAACATTTCCATTTGATTGATTAAATTTGATAAATGTTGGTCCTGAAAATCATCATTAAAAATTAAAAGCTAGAAATAAAAACTTGAGTAAGAATGAATCCTTTTTTTCTAAATACAAGTGAAGCACCACATCCAAGTGGATTCAATCTATAGCGAATACAGACTACATTCGGCCCAATATTCTTGTACGACAATCCAAGTTTCTGTTAGTTTAAAAAAGTCCAATTAGTAAAATAAGAATTATTAGTAAATAAAATTCCTATGTGATAGGTTTTTCCTAGTCTTTAGGAAGTAATTTTATAGGTGGGTTGCTATCTAGTTTTTAGGAGAATGCTTTGTGGGGCAATTCCTAAGTTTTGCGCTCAAGTCTCTTGTATTTTTCTACTATATATTGACTATTGTACCAGCATTGAAAATCATCAGTCTATAACATTTGTTTTCACATGTACTGCCTTTTATTCTCTTTTCTACCTCTACTTGTCGAGTTTGTTTTGCTATCAGTTTCTATAGAATCCAATATTCAAATAAATTTTCAAAAATCATATTTCAAATATTTAGTTGGAAGAAACTAAAATCTTGTCATCACTAAGGAATTGTTTTGGGAACAAATTATAATTAGCAACAATAATATTTGCCAAAGAAGTTATAGAGATTAGAAATAGCCACTAGACCCTATATTAAGGCTCAGATTTTCCCTTGGGAGATTTCAAGATTTTGATTAAGTCTTTCAGTGCAAAGTTTTAGATTTTCAACTAATCCATCACAATCACGTAACATACAACTAAGTACATACTAGCTAGGGCGATAATAGGTAGCGAGTTTGAACATATCAAATGTAACAGATACTATAAAAATTAAATAAATACTAGAACATAAAATTAATCGAACATATGAAAAACTAAAAAAGATGAAAAACAAAGAAAGAAACAAAAGCTAAAGCTCGATACATTAAAATTGATTAAAATAGACAAAGTCTAATGAGATACAAGGGAGAACACAAAAACATTCCTATTTAAAATAGATAAGAGAGTCATTTTAGGGGAAAAGTATTTTGATCTTCGTTGAAACTTGAGCATAAGAAATAATTATTCTCCTTCTATTTTATTAACCACACCCTTATATGCTTCAACTATTCTTACTATAAGATTCAAATTTTAGCTTAAGTTAATTGTAGGCGCTATGGTGTCAAACGAAAGCAAGTACTAAATATAATGACTTACCATGTTCTCCATTATGGTTAAGATGCTCTGAACGAAAACAATGTTTTCTCTTTTCTTCTTGGTGGGTGTTATCTAGTTCTATTGATTGACAAAACTGACATGAAACATGTTAATCAAGCTGGTCCAAAGGTAAATTGTACAAAGCAGTTGAATTGATAGCAAGATCATTAGGGGAATAAAGACAAGAATTCAAATAACAAAGAAATGATGATCGAAAATTCTGATAAACTCAAAGGAAATAAACATGCAAGGAATACAAGAGTTGGAGTTTGACTACAACACCAATGGTGTAAAGGGGTTAGGTGAAGAAACAGTCTCACTTGAAGTGGAACTCTAACTCAAGAGAGTTTGAGTTGACGTGGAGTTTGAAGTGAAGAACAACTTTTTGCAGAGTTGTGCTTAAATAGAAGTGAAGTTATTAGGTGTAGGTTACACACTTAGAGAACAAAAAGGCAATTGGCAAATTGATGTCATGGTTCTCCTTGAATATTATGGAAGGAAATTTGAAGAACTAGAGTGTTTATGTGCTATGAGTTTTTAATTGACTTGTTAGGTGATATAATCTTAGTTTTTGTGCTTTATCGACTGAATTAGGATTATAATCTTCAAGTTGAGTAACTCAAAGATATGGGAACATAAAAATTGTGAGGTTTGTGCATTGTTAGGAATTAGAGATCGTAATTTCTTAGGTTGGTTTGTAATTTTTTGTTGAAAAGCTCATTGTTGTTTAGTGAAGTTAGAAGGAAATCCTCTAGAGGTACTGGTTACGGTTTTATACCTTTTGTTAGATGAGTGTTTTCATGTAGAAATAGTAGTTCATTACTTGCTGCTTTTGCTGCTTTGATTAAAATATGTTGGGTAACCTATTTCACTTAGGAAAATAGTTAAGATAATTGACAAAAACATAGATCGGTAGAGTAACAATTAGTATCAGCGAGAGTTTTCTTCTAAAGGCTAACACCTACGAAAGATCGTGAGGAATTTTGCACCTTTAGGATATTGACCATGTTTAGAAAAAGAATAAATAAATAATACTAAATAGTTCTCTAGACGTAGTCTATGAAGCCTCTACCTCTAAACATCTACATGGTACTATGGCAAGCCATGCCTACCCGACTTTGCGAAAATAGAAATAACCAATAAAAATAAAAGAAAGGCTCAACTTAATAGCAAGGAGGGCTCACTAAATCTAGAAACAAGGAAACTGAACCTCAACGGTGCGCCTGCTGAAGTCTTCTATCACCTGTATTTGCATCATCAATGATGTAGGCCTAAATGGGCATCAATATGTGGCATATACTGGTACGTAAAATAACTAAAAAATAGATAAGTCTCAAACTCAAATCGATCGACTCGACTCCAGACTCAACTCATTGTCTTATAACTCAGCTCAAATAAATGATGCAAGTTTAATGTTTAAAATCATGCTTTGAAAAGAGACTTAGCTTCTCATGCAACTCAGTTTAAAATATAATATGCTTAGTCAAGTGTTGCTTGGAAGTTTCTCTAATCAGCATAACTCCCACCACCATAAGTTTTGTGATGCACAATGATGTCGACGTCATTGCGAGGCTCGTCCTAAACTTGCCATGGTAAAGGAAATCAACCTCTCTCTCTCCCGAATCCGAGGATAATGTCCATCTTTTGGAATATGAGCCGCCAAAGTTAACTGCAAGACTATCCAATATTGGCCACATAGTTTTGGGGTTTTATCCTCTCAACTACTCAATGCTCAATACTCCTTCCAAGATTAAAACATGCTCATGAATTTTAACTCAAGTTCATCTCATTGACTTATCTCCGATAGCTTAACTCAATTCCTCAATAGCTCAGCAATTTAGAATTATCATTTATGTTATGCAAATCAAGACTCTTGTTCACATCATGTAGGACTCGAACTCATACGGTCATTCAATCTCATGCAGTCAAGCTCAATTCATTCACATATAAGATGTTCATCTCATACATATGCAAGAACAAGACTTTTGGACATACCACTCATACTCAATATGCTTCGAATACTCAACTCAGATAATAGACTCATATTCTCAGGTCAAACATCATTCAAAGCACCATCAATAGTGAAAATAGGGTTCATGTCAACATGAATAACTTCTACTACTCTTTCAATATCATTATAATAGTAATGCATTGCATCAACTCATTCACATAAGATCACGGGAACTAAAAGTAATGTAAGAAATTTAATGTTAGAATTTACAGGATTTACACTACTCATTCTTATGCACGACCTGACTAAACACTATTAAGAGGCACATGGACGAACTTAGTATTCTTCTTTAGGAAGCCTTACATACTTGAAAATTTGAAAAACAGTCAATCCTCGCGTTTGAACTTGAAGCCGTTATTTTTCTCCTTCTTAGATGCTATCAAGGATTCGTATGTGTGTATTAAGGAATAATACACTTAGGTTTATGTTATAGGACTTAGATTAAGTACAAAACGTCATGGGATTTGATTAGAATGTATAGAAAAAGACAAAAATGCCCTTCTTAAGAACTACTGATAGGAACCACGAGACCACGTCTATGGGCTATGGTTCCTTTTATGGGCCATAGGTGATCTTTCATAGATAAGGTGTCCAAAAGTTTGAGTTACTGAAATTTGACATTGGACATACGAAACCTCGTTTAAGGGCCATCTGGCAACTCATAGCTCAATATACTGAGAAGTTGATTTTTGAACCAATAAGCTACGAAACCTGATCTATCAGACGTAGATTAGTATATGGGTCATATGTTGTCTCGTACATAGGCCCCAGATATAGAAAATTTCACCAAGTCACCTGGGTGTCTAAGAGGACTCTTTTATATTACTCTAAGGGTCGTAGATGGCTTTCGTCATTTCTTCCGATGACTTTTTTGGTAATTTTTCTTAGTCATACTCTCAGATCAGGTGGAATGAATTTTGGGGGTATTATACTATGTCCCCTTTAGGATCATTCGTCCTCGAATAAAGAGAAATCTAGGAATCTAGTCAAGGCACGTATTCTTTCATGGACTCTAAAAACCAACCAATTTAGAATTTACTCATGCAACTAATAAATCAAGCAGTTATGCAAATAAGAAAAGTAAGTGATCGACAAAACAACTCAATCATCACTCAGAATCTATGACTCCATCATTAGCCAAACTCATAATATAAGGGAACTTAAGGAATAGGAAGAGATTATTACCATCAACTCTCTCATCTTCTGTCAATAGGAATAAATGTGAGGACCTCACCTTTATATCCTCCTCTACTTCCTAAGTAGCTTCTTTGATGCATTGGTTTCTCCACAAGACCTTGACAGATGCAATCATTTTGGTCCTCAACTTGCAAACCTATGATGTTGCCTAAGTTACACCTTCTTTTACAGGATAAAGTGGTTGTTGTCAAGGTATAAAACCTAACTAAGGTTAGGGTCGAATTCAAGGGAATACATAGAGTCAAAGTGAATTCACCAATAAGCAATTCAAGTAATTAACCAACTTGATTCCCCGAGGGGGGGTTGCAATGTTCAACAAGAAAATAAACTAAACTATCACAAGAGATAATCAATAATGGAGAGGAACTAGGGTATTATGTTCCTCATGATTTCCCATCCTAGTATCCCTAGATAAACCAATTCACATCAAGTGTATAGCATGCAAGATAGTAATTTAAGTTCACCAAACCCTTTGGTCTAGGTGAGAAGTGAATTTCACTATGTGAGTTAGCTCGTCTCCATAGTGTGCAATACTAACCATTACCTATAAGTCCCAATCAACCTCCCCTTGGCCTAGTTTATTTGATTAGATGAGAACACATTATCGAATTCTGTCAATCAATCTCTTTTCCTATTCATTACTAGCCAGATTGGGAAAGTAACAGTAGGAGGATTCTAATGTTGGCTGCCATTAGAAAATATGCAAAATGAAGAGAACTGACTAATACATACATATACCCAATCAAAGAATTGCAAAATATCCATGTCTACTTTGTTAGATCTTCATGGTTACCACAACCGTAGTTGTGGATTTAGCTAATCATTCTCAATTGAGAAAACATAATTAAACACTTACCTAATTGAATTGAGAAATAAGCAAATCCAATATTGATTGAGAATCACAAGATGTATGATCAAATTAATTCACAAGTGTATTCTCCTCCAAGTATAGAAGTCTCCAAGTACAAAATCCTAAAAGTACTCACTAATGACGTTCAGTACTTCACTGTACTGAAAAATAACCTAAAAAGTACTTTTATATAATTACAATTATGTCCTAAAAAATAGAAAAAGTGGTCGGCGGACTCTACAAAAGGTATTTAGGACTCGTAGTATCTTCTATGAGTCGTAATTAGGGTCTCGTATTCAGCTCTTGAGATCTTGGACTTCTCTGCTATAAACCATCTTCATGACTCATAAACTGATTTACGACTCGTACTTCAGACAGGTAGGCATCAACTACTTCAACTAATCTCTCTCTAAAAATCTTCATGAAACATATCTATACGACTCATAGAATGCTCTACGACTTATATAGAGGTCTCGTGGACTTGAACTTTAGATCTCACCGTTCACTGGAATTTGTCATGAAACTACCTCTATGACCCGTAGATTGCTCTATGACTTCTAGAGGGTCTTGTAAATCACAAAAAACCAGAAAACTCTACAATTTTGCCCCAAAGTTATGCCAACCTGATTTCCTACAAAACTAAACATAAAACACATAAAACAATAAATGTCGCATTAGGAACACACAAAATCCTAAGTTTTAAGCATGAAAAGTGTTGTATTTTGACAAAACATCAACACCCTCAACTTAAAATTATTGCTTGTCCTCAAGCGATGACTCAATCTATATAGACAATTCAGTAGCATATAGACCTCAACTCAATGGCATACATCACATACAATTCAAACTCAAGTACCCACACCAACTTTTCAAAACAAGATCAGATAGCTATTAAGTGAACCAAAGCACACCCCGTGCATGACAACATAACTATGGCAAGCAAGGGAATATCAATAGTTCACAATATCTGAACAAGTCAAATGCTAACAATGCAATGCAAGTGCCCTCACAAAAAGAAGTCCTATTTTTGACACTCACTGATGATTTCACATTTAGCTTTCGGACTGTGCAAAGACACTCACCCTCATAATAGATATTCGTGCATGATGACTAATACCAAAGGCTTGTCCTTATACCCATGACATAGGCCTTCAACCAACTGGACTAGGATCACTTCAGGACTTTCTAGGCTTGTAACATAGGCTTAGGGGGCTTTGGTATGATATTTTTGAAAATAGTGACTAATGGCCCTCCTTGAAACTGCGTTGTTCCACATTTTTGCCTCATCAACATTGTAATTTTCACCTTATTCTCCCTTTTTCTTTATTCAAGCTTTTCTGGGGGCTTTCATCTCCTTTTTTGGCTTTTGCCTTATTTTTACACTTCATTTTTCTTTTTTAGGTCAATCGAAGGCATTTTTCACATTTCCTACACTAGTACATGCCTTTTCTTCTTTTAATCTTCTTTCCTAAATCTCCTCCTTATTTTTGTACTTTCCCTTTACACCGGCCACCGACAACTTAAGCTTTTAGCCTATAGTGAAGTATATAATATCTATTCCCTAAAATAGGGCAGCTCTTGGTATCGACCCTCAACTGAGGATTTTTGCCTCAGTCAAGGTTCACAATGCTCAAGAAAAGACCAGTCCCAATTCCTAGCCACCCTCAACTTAGGCTTTTTGCCTCAGTCAAGGTTCACAATGCTCAAGGAAAGACGATGGCCAATTTCAAGGTTTTTCACTAGACAAGGTTAGGCTAATTAGGTGTTTTAGAAAGAATTGGTACATGTAAGGCTCAAATATTTGGAACAAGGGATAAAACGACATTTGTGGGTCATTTAAGGCTAAAGTGGACTAATTAAAGAACAAAGGCTTAAGATCCCTTCCTAATCCATCTAATCTACCATCTAACATAGAGTAACAGAGCAAGTTTTGAATTAGCACAAAACAAATTGAATCTGGCAAAATAAGCTCACACTCACATGGCAAAATATACATTACTAACAAGAGACTCACAAATCATGCTTCGTATCTCAAATTACCCTCACTTATTAGAAAATATATTGCCAAACACCTAAACATGCCTGGTTTTTATCTAACGACTAATCAAAAAAAATTTTGTGGGTACCATTTTTCAAAACAAAACATAAAAACTTATTACTGAAATGACCCTAAAAAGTGCCCAAAACGTGCCTCAAAATGCTTAAAATATTGATTTTCTTACATCTAAAAATCAATTTGTTATTTAAAAAATACAACTTCATATTTGTGATTTGGGGATCCAAATTAGGTGATAAAGGGTCTAGCCTTGATTTTAGAGCGAAAGTATAGCAATTATAATTTTCTAGTGACAATTTCCAGTGAGCAGTACGTGATGCCTCCGCGACGCGCCTTGAGCACGTATTAGTTCAAATTTCACTCCGTGTCCTCTCCGTGACATAGAGATGTGTTTTTCACCTAGCAGTTTTTTTCAAGTGCGGTCCAAAATATTCTATGTGTTGGGCCCAAGTTTCCCAAATGTATTTTTATCTATACTTCGTCAAATTTCACCCTTATATCATTCGAAACATTTCCCAATACTCCCCAAAACACTTAGCAATATTTTCACTCCAAATTCCAAGACTCTAAACCTTCATCCGGATTTAAGAATCCTCTTCAAGCTTTAAGTGGTGTTGAACCATTGGGTCCTTCCACCCATGCTGCCTTAATCCTCTTTTACTTAATAATGCATGATTTAGAGTTGATTTTATATGTGGGTCTTGTATGTCAAAAAATTTACTGTACGATGATTTTAGTTCATGAAAGTATGGTTGTTTTAGCAGATTTTGAGCTCAAAATCATGGATCTAATGTTGGATTTAATGAGGAGTTTTGATGTGAATGTCTTGGAGGTGTTGCAAGATGTTGATTGATAGTTTTACAATAGATTTTCTTGCATGATTTCATCTCTAAATTGCTTGGTCTTTTACCCCCATTACACCCCCAAGGTATTTGATAAAATGTTAGGTTATGGTTTCTTGAGGAAAGGAAGGTCCAAAGTACGAGATATGATATAAATGATGTTATGATGATGAAATGATCTTATGTATATGATTATTCCTACATAAAATGTTGCATTAGAGTCTATGATGAATCCTAAATAATGGGTTACATTATAGTATGCTAGATCCGGGGGGTATAGGAGCCCAGATAACCATGTGAGGGGTATGTACCTTGCCACCAGGGTGTCTAGGTGTGAATGCAATCTATCATGTGAGGTGTATGTACCTTGCCACCGAATGGCATCAACCATGTGAGGGGTGTTGTTTCTTGCCACCAGGGTGTCTAGGTGTGAATGCAATCTATCATGTGAGGTGTATGTACCTTGCCACCGAATGGCATCAACCATGTGAGGGGTGTTGTTTCTTGCCACCAGGGTGTCCAAGTGTGAATGGCATCTCCTAACTAAGTTGGGATTCAAGCTTGGTCTCTTCTACACATATGATACCTTATATGAGCATAAGTTACTTAAAGCATGTTTCACTTACAAGCATTGTCCATGCATGCCATATTGTTATACTATACCTATTGCCTATTATTATGCATTTTGATTACATTGCCTATATCTTTTTACATTGGATCACACATACTTAGTACATTCTAACGTACTAACATATACTTTTGCCTACATGATATCACCATGTAGGGACCGGTGCCCAAGTTGTTCATCCTCCTCCTCTACGTGGCTAGATGGTGATATTCTAACCTTGTTGGTAAGTCTTTCATTTCGGGGAATTTGGTTTATATTTTCCTCTTATCTATGTATTGAGACACTACTTTTTGTTCTACTTGACTATGAGGGTGAGCCCGATTGCTTTATCTTGGCCCCTGCTCTATTTATGTAATTAGAGGTGTTTGTTGGACAATTTATGGTATTTATGATATGAGTTATGATTCCTTATCCCTTGATGATGGTGTTACAATGTTTTCCCTTAGCCCTATGCCCCACTCTGTTCTACATGTCTTTTATATGCTTCTATGATCAAGGATGTGTATTGACAAGTTTAGAGGCTTGTTTGGGGTTTCTTCGGGTTCCCCATTCACTGTGTCACATCTAGGCCCTAGGCTTGGGATGTGACAACTTGGTATCAGAGCACTAGCTTGATAGATCCTCGGAGTCTAACATACTAAATCTATTAAAGCCCTATTCATGGTCATGAAGCATACCATGACTATGAATAGGAGGTTGTGAGACATTCTAGAAAATATTTCTCTTGTTCATGTCCTAAGTCATACAATAGAGTTCTGATAAGTGTTCCCTCTAATAATTGTTCTTTGCTATTCTAGATCATACCGAATACTAGATGAAGATAGGTCCAAACTCCCGAGGAGCAACCTACCAATGGTGAGCTATGTGATCTTGTTGAGTTGGATATGTGGATTTTGATGTCATTCTTAGGATAGATTGGTTGCACGCCTATTATGCCTCTATTGATTGTATAACCAGTAGGGTTAAATTCCAATTCCCAAATGAACCCATCCTTGAGTGAGAGAGTCATGATGTGGTGGTCAAAGGTAGGTTTCTCTCTTGGATTAAAGCAAAAAAGTTAATTTCTAAAGGGTGTCTCAATCATCTTGTGAGGGTTAAGGATGTTTGTCTAAGGTCCTTCTTGTAGATTCAGTTTCGGTGGTTAACAAGTTCCTTGATATCTTTCCAAGTGATCTTCCTGGTATTCCTCCCAAAAGGAAAATAGACTTTTGTATAGACCTCTTTCCTAATACTCAATCCATTTCTCTTCCCCCTTACTTTATGGCCTTGGCGGAGTTAAAGGAGTTGAAGTAGCAATTAAGGGATTTGTTAGAGAAGGATTTTATTAGGCCTAGACAATCACTTTGGGGTGTACCGATATTGTTTATGAAGAAGAAAAATGGTTCCCTTAGACTGTGCATTAACTACCAGCAACTTAATAGGGTCACCATAAAGAATAAGTACCCTCTAACAATGATTGCTGATCTTTTTGACCAACTTTAAGGGGCTACAGTTCTCTAAGATTAATCTTCGGTCCGGGTATCACTAAGTGAAAGTAAGGGAGTGTGATATTCCTAAGACAGCCTTCTGAACTAGGTATGGGCACTATGAGTTTGTGGTTATGTCCTTCGGGTTGACTAATGCACCGGCTATCTACATGGATCTTATGAATAGGGTCTTTAAGCCCTACCATAATTTGTTTATGGTGGTTTTTATTAATGATATCTTGATCTATTCCCATAGTAAGGAGGAGCATATGGATTACTTAAGAGTAGTGCTACAAATTTTAAGGGAGGAGAAGTTGCATCCAAAGTATGACAAATGTGAGTTTTTGTTCATAGCGATTGCCTTTTTGGGTCATGTGGTGTTGTGGAATGGTATCAAGGTGGATCCTAAAAATACGAAGGTGATTAGAAATTGGCCTAGACCCTTGAACCATCATACATTAGAAGTTTCTTAGGCTTAGATGGTTACTACTGGAGGTTTGTGAATGGGTTCTCTTCTATTGCTTCTCCCATGACTAAGTTGATCCAAAATAAAGCAAACTTAGTGTGGACCGATGAATGTAAAAAGAGATTCCAAACCTAGAAGGATAAGCTTGTCTCCATACCCATCTTTTCTCTACTGAAAGGGTTAAAAGGGTTTATTGCGTATTGTGATGCCTAGAGAATTTGTGTGGGTTGTGTTTTGATGCAAAATGGTAAGGTGATAGCCTATGCTTCTAGACAACTCCAGGTGTATGAAATGAATTATCCTACTTATGATCTTGACTTAGCCGCTGTGGTATTTGCTTTGAAAATTTGGCATCATTATTTGATTAGGGTGCATGTTGATATGTTTACCTATCATAAGAATCTCCAATATGTGCTCACTCAAAAAAGCCTCAACTTGAGACAACAAAGGTGGTTAGAACTTCTTAAGAATTATAATATGAGTATGCATTATCACTCCAGCAAGGCTAATGTTATGACCGATGCTTTGAGTAGGGTGTCTATGGGTAGCATAGCTCATGTTGATGATTGAGACAAAAAGGTGGCTAGAGAGGTTCATCGGTTGGCTAGATTGGGGTTAGGTTGGAAGAGGTTGATAATGGTGGTATTGTGGTTTTTGATAGTTCAAAATCTTCCTTGGTTGATGAGGTAAAAGCAAAGAACGATCTTGACTCCTCCTTGTGTGAATTGAAGGCCTTAGTGAGAGATGGTAATGTGTGGGTTTTCTCCCAAGGGGGAGATGGAGCCCTTAGGTACCAAGGTAGATTGTGTATGCCTTTGGTAGATGACTTGAGAAAGAGGATTCTTGATAAGGCTCATAATTCTTTCTATTCTATTCACCCCGGTTCCACAAAGATATATAGAAATTTGAAGGAAGTTTATTGGTGGGGTGGTATGAAAAGGGATATTGCTAAGTTTGTGTCTTGTTGCCATAATTGGCAACAAGTCAAAGTCAAGTATCTAATGACGGGTGGCCTAACCCAAGATATAGAGGTTCCCACTTGGAAATAGGAGGAAATTAACATGGATGTTGTGGTTGGGTTGCCTAAAAGTAAAAAAGGTTTTGATTTTATTTGGATTGTGGTTGATAGAATGACAAAGTCAGCTCATTTCCTACCGGTTAAGACAACTTATGGTGCCAAAGATTATGCTAAGTTGTACATTTACGAATTGGTTAGATTGTATGGGGTTTTCTTGTCTATCATATCAGATCGTGGTACTCAATTTACTTCTCACTTTTAGAGGTGCTTCCAAAGAGGTTTTGGTACCAAGGTAAATTTAGTATGACCTTTCATCCTTAAATGGATAGCCGAGCTGAAAGAACTATCCAAACTCTTGAGTATATGCTTAGACATTATGTATTAAAGTCTAAGGGTAGTTGGGATGATCATCATCCATTGATTGAGTTTGCTTATAATAAGAGCTATCATTTTAGCATTGGTATGACTTCCTTTTGAAGTTCTCTATGGTAGACGTTGTAGGTCCCTGGTTAGATGGTTTGAGGTAGGGGAAATGATTTTATTGGGTCTGGATCTGGTTATAGAGGTTGTGGAGAAGGTAAGGTTTATTAGAGAAAGGTTGAAAACAGCCCAAAGTCATCAAAAGTCCTATGTTGTTGTAAGGAGAAAGGATCTTGAATTTAAAGTTGATGATTAGGTCTATTTGAAGGTTTAACCTATGAAGGGTGTGGTTTGCTTTGGTAAGAAGGGTAAATTGAGAACTAGATTTATCAGTCCTTATAGAGTATTGAGGAGGATTGGTAGAGTGGCCTATGAGTTGGAGTTGCTCAATGATATGAATATGGTTCATCCGGTCTTCCATATGTCTATGTTGAGGAAGTGTGTGAGTTATCCTAGTGCTAGATAATTTGACTTATGAAGAGGTTTCGGTAGAAATTTTTGATAGATAAGTGAAGAGATTGAGGAACAAGGATGTTGCTACCGTTAAGGTTCTTTGGAGAAACCAACAAGTTGATAGTGCTATATGGGAAACTGAGGTGGACATCAAAAAGAGATACCCTATCTCATCTGTTCTACTTGAGCCAAAGGTACTAATTCTAAGTCCCCTATATGACCTCAAGTCTTATGTATCAGCCCTTACGTAAATTTCATGCATTCATGTTTATGTTGACAAGTTCATGATAATTTTGACACTTATGTTGAGATTTTTGAAAATGATATTTAAGTGCATTGTTACATTCTTATTAGGGCCGATCTCATCCTGATCATCCTTCTTATTTATGTTTTTTTTGACATTTGGGGATGAATGTTCCCAAGGGGGAGATATTGATACAATCCCAAAAAATTCCCGAAAGTATGCCTCAGAAGTTCCCATAATCGTAATTTTCACATATCTCAAAATTCATATGTGATATTGAAAATCCGACTTTATATTCTTTATCGGGGGCAAAATTGAGTAGGAAATGGGTCTAACTCCGATTTTAGAGCAATCATATCAAAAATTTGTTTTCTAAGAAAATGCAATTTCCAGAGATGATCCGTACCCCTGGCATGACATGGCCAGGGCGCGGATCACTGTTGTTTTTTATCTATTTTTTGGTTGTTCGGTCCAAGGCCTTTGGCTCTTGGGCCTATGTCTTCCCATGCATAAAAAAATCCCTATACTTAGTCTTTTTCAACCTCATATCATACAAATATTTCACTCAAAATCAAGGGTCCCAAACTCATTTCGAATCTTAAGGAATTCATTCAAGCTTCAAGTTTTCAACCAAATCTTCATCAAGGAATTCTCAAAAGTTAAGGTATGTGGGTAAGATTCAACCATTGGGTCCTTTGTCCCATGGTACCCAACCTTCCTTTTTACATAAATTGTATGTTTCTAAGTAGATTTACTTATGGGTCTCACTTATTACGAAATTGACTATTAACTATATTGGGGTTTCATAAAAGTGTGATTGTTTAAGCATGTTTTTAGCTATATATCTATGATCTATTTTGAGATTTGATAAAGGGTTTCAATGTATATTACATGAAGGTATTACCAAGTGTTGGTGATTGATTTACTTCAAGTTTTCTTGCATGAATTCACTCTTGAATTGCATGATTTTAAATTAGCATTACACACCCGCCAAGTATTTGATAAAATGTCCAATTTCTGATTCTTGAGCTATTGATGATCCATTGCCTGACCTATGACTTGAATAACATTATGATGATGAAAGGAGTTCATATATGAGTTGTTATCATGGAAATTATCTAAAGTGTTGCAAGTGACCATACCAAAGATGAGGGGTATGTACCTCATCCACTTTGTCGGGTGGTGGAAATCTCGTACTACTAAAGATGAGGGGTATGTACCTCATCCATCTCTTCAGGTGGTGCCAATCCCGTACTATCATAAATAAGGGGTATGTACCTCATCCACCTTATTAGGTGGTGGCAATCCTGTACTACTATAGATGACGGGTATGTACCTTATCCACCTTTCATGTGGGTGGCATTCCTTGGATTCCATTTACTAAGTTCTTGGTCTATGATGATAGTCTCTATCTGCATATGTAATATGTTTTATATAAGCACGTTTTACTTCAAGTATTGTTCATGCATGCCATGTTACTAATATACTATCTCTTGCTTATGATTACGCATTTCGATTATATTTCCTGTCTCTTGTTGCATTGCATTCTACATGCTTAGTACATTTAAATGTACTAACGCATACTCTATGCCTACATGATGTTACCACGTAGGAAGTGGAGCTCCACTTGATCACCGTCCTCCACGTATTTTCAAGCAAGTTTGCTGAGTCCTCAACTCCAAGGATGATATCTTTTGTTCCTATATATGCAAAGACTCTCTTTATCTTATTGTATGCTTTTGACTATGAGGGTGAGCCTGGAAAGTTGTCTTTGCTTCCGCTTAATTCTAAATTTAGAGGTGTTGTTGGACAAGTTATAGAATGATGTTATAAGCTTTGACTCTCTTGACTTATGTATGTTTTAAGCCATGAAAGAATCTGTTATTCCCTTGCCCTTATTTCTATTCTCTTATTGTTGTTTAATTGCTTCTACAACCAAGGATGTGTAATGATATGTTAAAAGGTTTGTTTGGGGTCCCTTCAGGTTCCCCATTCGTCGTATCACATCTAGGCTGTAGGCTTGGGTCGTGAAACTATGTGTAAAAACACCTATACATAGTCATTTTTCAACAACATATCATTCAAGACATTCCCCAAAACCCTCTCTAACACTTAGCCAAATATTTCATCCAAATTCAAGTGTTCCAAACTCAATCCGAATCTCAAGAAGTTCATTAAAGGTACAAGTTCCCATTCAAATCTTCATCAAGGAAATCTCCAAATTTGAGGTATGTGGGTTTCAACCATTGGGTCCTTACAGCCAGGTTGCCCAACCTTTCTTTTTATGTAAATTGCATGTTTTTAATTCGATTTATCCATGGGTACTTCTTACTATGAATTGATTATAAACTATGTTAGGGTTTCATGTAATGTTGACTGTTTAAGCATGTTTTGAGCTATGAATCTATGTTCTATTATGAGATTTGATGACGGGTTTCAATGTATCTTGCATGAGGGTATTACCAAGTGTTGGTGGGTTGATTTACATTAAGTTACCTCACATCATTTCACTCTTGAATTGTATGATTTTTAACTAGAATTACACACCCATCAAGTGTTTGATAAAATGTCTGGCTATGAATTCTTGAGTTATTGATGATCTATTATATGACTTATGAGTCAAGTGACTTTATGATTATAAAAGGAATATTTATATGTGATGATTTCATGAAAAGTAACTAAGGTATTGCATGTTGACCATAACTTGTTGAGGGGGTGATATTCCTCAACCACCTTGTCAGGGGGTGTGATCTAATGTTCACGCTCTAATAAGAAAGCGGTCGCTGTCAATAATTAATCTAACCGAAGGTGAGGGTCAAATCCACTGGGAATACGGGGCTTAACTATAGAGATCCACTACCAATCATTTCAAGCATCGATTACTAAAATCTCTAAATGGGGTTTTCCTTTATAATTCAAAAATATAAATAAAAACTAAACTAACTATGTAGAAAGACACTCAAATTTAGGGACAACTTAGAGGTTGTGTTCCCCATGATTCGTTGACTCAATTACCCTAGACAACATAAATTTAATTGGGAATTCACATGCACGACGGTAACTAAGGGTTCTTCCAGCCCTCTTATGAAGGTGAATGTTGAATTTCACAATGGCACATGGTCAGCAACCATCATGTGCCAACTAACTGTTACCCATTGTCCCAATCAACCTCCCTTTGGTCAGGTCTGGTTGATTAAACGAGAACACATTAATTAAATCCTTTCATTTACTTTCGTTTTCCTATTCATCACTACCTTGGTCGGGATCGTGTTAGTAGGCAGGGTTTGTTGTTGCCACCACCAAACAACAATCAAAATGAAGGAAAATAAACAATACATGCAAAACCCCAATCAAAGAAATGCACAAAGTCTAGTTTATTTCAAGTCAACTACTCATGATTCCCACAACTCCAAGTTGTGGGAGCTTAGCTACTCATGTCTAAGGAAAAATCAACAATAATGCAAATAAATGACATAGTTGAGAGTCTACCCAAAACAATGAAGAGCAAGAATACCTTCAAGTGGAAAACCACAAGCTTGGATTAATGGCAAATGATACAATGCGGGTTTTGAATTCCCCAAAAGTGGGTCTTCAAATTGAAAGATAAAAATCTACTCTCAACCCTAAAAATGCTCCTAGAATATTTATAAGTAGCTGTGAATGTCATGTCTGCCCTAAAATAAACCCTCACATAAAGTATATATAGCGTTTATAAATTTAACCCTAAAAATTACATAGAAAAAATAGCTAGCAGCAGGTACATCGGACAAGTAAGACTTGTAGGGTGACCTACAAGTCAATATCGTGGTCTCATAGTCAACATTTGGGATTTTGGACTTAACTATTATGACCCACTATTACGAGTCGTTGCTCGAGCTACGAATCATATGCTCCTCTCATAGTCTAGGCCTTCATTTTTGGTCCAACATTTTGGCTCTCTATTTCTTGCTATGACATACCCTACGACTCCTAGCTTGGGCTACGACTCGTTGCTGAGCTTGTATGTCCTATGATTTAGCAAAATCTGCAACTTTTCTTCAAACTCATGCCAACCTAACGTTTCTGCAATATCAACACAAAAACACATAAAAACCATAAAAAGTCACATTAAGAACTCACAAAATCCCTTGTTTTGGGCATCAAATGTGTTGTATTTTGACAACACATCAACACCCTCAACTTAGAATTATTGCTTGTCCTCAAGTGACGACTTAATCTAAGTAGATAATGAGAGACACATAGTAGTTACACTAATGGCATATACATCAGTTACTTTAAATCAAGTACCTAACTCTCATTTTCAAAACCAAATTGCAAAGCCACTGAGCAAACCAAAACCAAACAATATGTTCGGCAATCCAACTATGACAAGCAAAGTAATATCAACCATCCATAAGCAATGGGTTAGTCATATGCTAATTATGCAGTGCAAATTCCCTCACCGAAAAGAAGTCCCTCTTTCTCCTTGAAAGTGCATTAAAAATCAGGGATTGTGCAAGCATTCTCACTCTCAAAAATGAAATTCTTGCAAAATGACTAACACCATAAGCTTGCCTCTATACTCGACTTTCGAATTGATGATAAATTTGATTTGGATCACTTTAGGACTTAATGGATTATAACATAGGCTAATGGGGCTTTGGTATGACATTTTAGGCAAATAGAGACTAAAAGCTATCCTTGAACCATGTTTATCAACACTCTTCATTTCTTTCTTTCTTTCCCAACTAACCACCTCATTTTTATTACTTTACCACAATAAGGGCCACTCTCAACTTACGCTTTTAGTCTGAGGTGAAGCACACAATATCTATTCCCCAAACTAGGGCCACTATTTGTAGCCACCCTCAACTTAGGCTTTTTGGCTCAATCAAGCTTCACATATTCAAGGATAGACCAGGGCCAATATCAAGGTATTTCATAAAACAAGACAGAGCTAGCTAGGTGTCGAGAAAGAACAAGTACATGAAAAGCTCAAACATTTAGATCAAGGGACCTACTATCATATTTGGTAGGTCATTTAGGCAAAAGTGAGTTAAATGAACGAACACCTAAGATATTTTCCCAATTAACCATATCTCCGGTCAAAATTTAGAGTAACAAGGCAAGTTCTAAGTCAATACACAATGTATGAATACTACAAAGTAAGCTCACACTTTCATGGCATCGCATACATAATCCAATAGACTCACAGGTCATGCTTCAAGCATCAACTTGCCTTTGCTTTATCAGAACAAATATTGCCAGATAATCACATGCATAATTGCAAAAATAACCAACAATCTAAAAATTTGAGGGTACTGAATTTTCAAAATAAAAAGCATTTAAAGACTATATATATATATACCAAAAGATAATGACTACTGTATATCGATAAATTATATGTACTACCTAACATGCCAGTTTAACAGAAATTAAATATCCCTGAGGAAAAAAAACATAGGTAAGAAAACCTCGGGATTAAAATTTGGGGTAGTATAGACCCTAAGCTACTCAGACTTCACCAAGATCCATAACTTCCCACACCGCATCAAAAAAGTTGTGCATTATCCTCAATGCACCAAATTAAGAAACAATAGAGAATATAGGGGTAAAATAAAACATATCTTGGGTTGCCTCCCAAGCAATGCCAATTTATTGTCGCGGCTTGACTTAGTCCACTTGGTTACTCAAACTTCACCAATTTTTCAAACCTTGCTCTTCCACAGGTTTGCTTTTTCTTCCACCTTGAACTTATGAATTGGACCCCTAATTTCTTTTCCAACTTTCTATCATACTAGAAGTGTGGTACTGTGAGAATGAGGGGAATAAGTACTAGCTTTTGCATGTTCTTTGGAGTAGAGTGTCCCAACCTAAACTTCTCATAGACCGTAAGGGGCTTTAGTTTTATGCTAGCACCAAGATCACATAGTACCCTTGCAAACTCTACGTCTTTAGTTATGCAGGGTATGGTGGGCATCTTCTCCACTGACTAGATGAGAAGAGTGTTGATGGATAGTTGTTTTAGTATGGAGAGAGAGTCCTTGACCTTGCTTTCCTCCTCTCTCTTCTTGAGTCTTTGGGGGAAAGGAGGAGGAGGAGGCCTTGGGACAGGCTTGTACTATTTTGACTCATCAGTTGATTCATTTACCACATCCTTGCTACACTCATCTCCTTCAACCACATCCTTATCTGCAACTATTTCCTCCTGAATATCTTCTACAACAACCAGTATAGAAGGTTCAATAGTATTCTTCCCACACCTACTAGTAACCTCCATACATTGCCCTTCATCCCCCGAACTTTGCATAGTATCACTAGGCAATGTACCACTTTGATGATGCTTAAGTAGAGTCGATACTCTAAACTATTGTTGAAGCTTTTTAATAGCCATAGAATGAAACTCTATTTTTTCACTGATATTTGCAATTTTTGATCTCATTTCACATAGAGTCTCATCCCGTGTCTCGATATTCTTCAATAGGTGATTAAACATATCCTCAATTCTAGAGTTGCTTGTGCCTGCATCGTGATGGTGTGGTGGAGCATAAGGAACATTTCTAAAACTATCTCTACTACTCTACTCGACGTTTAGCCCCCTATTTTTCTCATAATAACCACCTTAGCTATCACTATAAGCACATTCTCTTTTATAGGTCCAATTCTGGTTTCCCTGACCTTGGAGCCACTGGTCTTGATTGGATCATTGAGCATTGGGCTAAAAATCCCATATTTGATCAGCAAAAAACCAAGTGTCCTCCTCATAATATAGTTCCTTGTACATGAGCGTACGTAGAGGCTAATGTTGTGATTAGGAACACTCCGCACATCTTCTCTCTTTTTTTATATGTCTTGGAAAGAAACAAAACAAAACAAACAAAAGTAATATACAAGAGAATCTAGTAATTTATACTTGAATTAACTAATAGTGAAATCAAGTCAAGAACCTAGCCGTATTCACTGGAAACAACACCATAATTTTTATCTAATGTTCATGCTCCAATAAGAAAGTGATTGCTATCAGTAATTAACTTAATCGAAGGTTAGGGTCAAATCCATAGGGAATACGATGGTTAAATATAGACATCCACTACCAACCATTTCAAGCATCGATTACTAAAATCTCTAAATGGAGGTTTTCTTTGTAACCAAAAAATAAAAATAAAAACTAAACTAACTATGCAGGAAGACACTCAAATTTAGGGACAACTTAGGGATTGTGTTCCACATGATTTATTGACTCAAATACCCTAGACAACATAAATTTAATTAAGAATTGACATACAGGACGGTACCTTAGGTTCTTCCATCCCTCTTATGAAGGTGAAGGTCAAATTTCACCATGGCGCATGGTCAGCAACCATGGTGTGCCAACTAACTATTACCCATTATCCCAGTCAACCTCCCCTTAGTCAAGTTTGGTTGATTAGATGAGAACACATTAATCGAATCTTGTCATTTACTTCCCTTTTCCTATTCGTTACTATCTTGGTAGGGATCATGATAGTAGGCAGGGTTTAGCGTTAGCCACCACCAAACAACAATCAAAATGAAGGGAAATAAATAATACATGCAAAACCCAATCAAAGAAATACACAAAGTCTAGGTTATTTCAAGTCAACTACTCATGGTTCCCAAAACCCCAAGTTGTGGGTGCTTAGCTACTCATGGCTAAGGTAAAATCAATAATAATATAAATAAATGACATAGTTGAGAGTTTGCCTAAAGCAATTAAGGTCAAGAACACCTTCAAGTTAAAAAGCACAAGCTTAGATTAATGGCAAATGAGTATAATGCGGGTTTTCGATTCCTCAAAAGTAGGTCTTCAAATTGAAAGATAAAAATCTACTCTCAACCCTAAAAATGCTCCAAGAATATTTACAAGTAGCTATAAATGTTGGGTCTCTCCCAAAATAAACCCTCATATAAAGTATATATAGTGTTTACAAATTTGACCCTAAGAATTACACAGAAAAATAATTAGCAGCAGGTACATCATACAGGTACATCTCGTAGAGTGACCTATGAGTCATAATCAGGGTCTCATAGTCAACACTTGGCATTTTGTACTTGACTGTTATGACACACTATTATGAGTCGTTGCTTGGGCTATGACTCATGCTTCTCTTGTATTATAGGCCTTCAGTTTTTGGTCAAACATTTTGGCCCTCAGATTCTTACTATATGTCCATCTATACAACTCGTAGGATAAGCTCATAGGGTTGACCTTCACTTAGTAGAATTCTGAGTTTTTTTGTCTCCGTTTCTTACTACGACACACCCTACGACTCGTAGCTTGGGCTATGACTCATAGGTGAGCTCGTATGTCCTATGATTCAACAAAATCTACAACTTTTCTTCAAAATTATGCCAACCTAACTTTTTTGCAAGGTCAACACAAAAACACATAAAATCCATAAAAAGTCACATTAAGAACTCATAAAATCCCTTATTTTGGGCATCAAATGTGTTGTATTTTGATAGCACATCAGGATGCTATGCCCGTACTACCATGTTAAGGGGTATATAACTTTATTTCCATGTTTGGGGGTGCTATGCCCATACTACCATGTTGATGGGTGTATACCTTGGCCACCTTGTGGAGGGGTGAGTGCCATGCCTATACTACCATGTTGAGGGGTATATACCTTAGCCACCTTGTCGGGAGGTGCTATGCTCGTAATACCAATTGAGATGTAAATACGTCAATCACCTTTAAGAGGGTTATATGCCTTGGATTCCAAGTACTAGTTTCTTGGTCTATGCTAATGGTCTCTTCCTACACATGTAATATGTTCTATATAAGCATGTTTTACTTACCCATTTCTTATGTATATGCATTTTGGTTGAGGTATATGCATTTTGGTTATGTTGCCTATCTGTTGTTGCATTGCATCCTACATACTTACTACATTCAAATATACTAATACATACTCTATGCTTACATGATGTTACCATGTAGGAACCGGAGCCCCTTATGATCATCCTCCCTGTGGCTAGTTGGTCATCTTGAAGATAAGCTAATGGTGAGTCCTCAAGTTCAGGGACACTAGCTTTGCACTCTTAATTTGGTTATCTATTTATGTTGAACCTTGACACTAAAAAGGTGACCCCGAAAAGTTGTCTTGGCCCCCGCTAATCTATGTTAGAGGTGTTATTGGACAAGTGATGTAATTATGCTTTGAGATGTTACTCTTTATGATTTATGCTATGAAAGACTTCCTTTAGTCCCTTCATCCTTATTTATTCTCTCTTGTTGTTTAATTGCTTCCACGATGAAGGATGTGTAAATGATATGAGCAAGAGGCTTCTTTTGTGTCCCCTTCGGGTTCCCATTCGTCGTGTCTGGTCTAGGTCGTAGGCTTGGGTCATGACAAGCTTAGTATTAGAGCTCTAGGTTGTTAATGGTCCTCGCCATCCAACACACCACATCGATTATAGTCTTATTCAAGGTTGTGAAGTGCACCTCAGCTATGAGTAAGAGGCTATGAGGCATTTTAGGAAATGTTTCCATTTTTCTTGATCTATGTTGTGTTATAGAAGTTAAGGTAAGGCTTTACCTTAATCAATATTCTTTGATTTCTAGATCATGCCTAATCCAAGAGAAAGAAGAGCCCACACTCTCGAGGAGCAACCGACCCCTCCAGCTCCTCAAGCTCCTCAAGATGGGGGAGTGGCCTATGAGGAGTTTTGGGATGCTATTACCATGCTAGCCCTTGCCATGGCTAATCAAATAAACCAAGAGGCCCAAGCCCCTCATGCTCCTACTCTGGATTCTAGGGTAAGGGATTTCACAAGAATAAATCCACCGGAGTTCCATAGGTCTAAATGTCATAACCTAAGCCTGGGGCCTAGAGGTGACCGACGAATGGGGAACCCGAAGGAACCCCTAACAAGCCTCATTGTATATCATTACACATCATGAACGCAATATAAAGAAATATAAGAAATATAAACAAGGGGAATTGGGACTAAGGGAGAGAGAGATTTATACTTAAATAGCTGGAATATCATAAGTGAGTCAAAGCTAAAGCATAATACATAACATGTCCAATAACACCTCTACTACATAGATAAGCACGGGGACCAAGACAAGCAATCGAGCTCACCCTCATAATTAATACATACATAAGAGAAAGATAGTTTTAGAACATAGTATAAGAGAATAGTCATTATCCCTAGAATGGAGGACTCACTAAAGGCTAACTTGAACAATTCATCTAGCCACAAGAAGAATCAATAGCAGCTTTGTTTCCTACATAGTAACTTTATGTAGGCATAAAGTATGCATTAGTACGTTTGAATGTATTAAGTATGTGGGATGCAATGCAATAAGAGATAAACATCATAATCCAAAATGCACAACAATAGGCAATAGGGATAGTATATAGCAATATGACATGTATAATCAATGCATAATAAAATATGCTTGAGTAACTCATGCTATCCAAAATGCACAACAATAGGCAAAAGGGATAGTATATAGCAATATGACATGTATAATCAATGCATAATAAAATATGCTTGAGTAACTCATGCTCATATAGGATATCATATGTGAAAAATAGACCAAATTAGATTTCCAAGGTACAAACCCCTTAGGGTCAGTGATGATGCCACCCCATCACTTAGGTGGTGAAGTACTAACCCTTCACTCAATTGATGAGTACAAACCCCTAACTCAGTTTGTGATAATGTCGCCCCATCACCTAGGTGGTGAAGTACTAACCCTTCACTCAGTTAATGAGTACAAACCCCCAACTCGATTAGTGATAATGCCGCCCCATCACTAGGTGGAGAAGTACTAACCCTTCACTCAGTTAATGAGTACAAACCCCCAACTCGATTAGTGATAATGCCGCCCCATCACTAGGTGGAGAAGTACTAACCCTTCACTCAGTTAATGTGTACAAACCCCTATCTCGGTTATCTGGGTTCTTAGACCCCCAAGATTGGGCATAGTCTAATGTAACACTTTATAAAAAAAATTCATGTACATAAGCTCATTTCATCATCATAACATCAATCATATCATATCGCATGCTTTGGACCTTCAATTCTATAAGAAACCCTAGCCGAACATTTTATTAAACACTTAGGCACAAGAAACCCTAGCCGGACATTTTATCAAACACTTAGGGGGAGGTCAAATGGGGGTAAAAGACCATGCAATTTAGAGATGAAATCATGCAAGAAAATCTCTTGTAAAACCATCAATCAACACCTTGTAACACCCCCAAGACATTCACATCAAAACACTTCATCGAATTTAACATTAGATCCATGATTTAGAGCTCAAAACATGTTAAAACAACCATACTTTCATGAACCAAAATCACTATGCAGTAAATTTCTCAATATACAATATCCACACGTAAAATCAACTTTAAATCATGCAATATTAATAAAAAGGAGACTTAAGTACCATGGGTGAAAGGACCCAATAGTTCAACACCATATACCTTGACTTTGGAGAACCCTTGAAGAAATTGGAAATGGAGACTTCAAGCTTGAATGAGATCCTTGATGAAATCCTTAAGATTGATCTTGATTTTGTGACTTAAATTTAGGGTGAAATATGAGTCTAAGTGCTTGAGTGAGTATTGGGGAATGTTTAGGATGATATGAGGGTGAAAGTATATGTATTTTCAAGTGTGGCAACCCTTAGGCCCAAGAAATATAAGTCTTGGACCAGAAAAATTAAAATAGGCACCAAAAACAACAGTCAGTGATGTGAGAACCCCACTAGAATCTGCATTTTCTGCACAAATGAGTTCTATAAAAATGAGCATATATCCTTCATCTGAACTTGGAATGAGCTGAAACCAAGTGAGTTGGAAAGTCAATTCAAAGTCATTTAATTTAGTAGGTTGGGACCAGCCAATTCTTTGTGTACTAACAGATATGCCTCTTCAAAGTTGACCCTTCTAAATCATGTTTTTTGCATTTTTTTGATTTAGATACGATTTCTCTAAAATTATGGTTAAACCCATTATTAAAACCCGTGTTGTGGTGTATTAGAACCGTTACAAAATTTAGGACCAATGTGTCATTCTTGGAAAAATTTAGGACTAGAGTGATATTTTTTTTGAAGTTTGGGGACTCAAGTAGAATTATTTCATAGTTGGGGTCTTGAAAGAATTAATAGTGCATTTAAAAAAAACAAAAAATGTGTTGTGTGCTAATTAGTCCAAGTGTATAGTGTGGACCAATTAGCTTTCACAAGACTTATTATAAACATATAATTTGTCGTCTTTTCTTTCAATTCCACTTAGCCAAAAGAAATAAAATCTTAAAGACCAAGAACAGGGGCTCACGGTTTTGGCTCCAAGAAATCATAACTCACTTTGTTCCATCCTAATATTTTTTTTGATGATATAAATTTTCTATTTTGGGATTTCTAAGAAGCTTGAAGAAGATTGTGGAAGCAAGAAAACTTTGAAACCTGGAGGAGTGTTCTCGGGTTACTGTAGCTGCAATACCAAAATAGTGTTTTTCGATCTTAAAATTATTTTGACGCTACAAGCGTAGTATATTGGGGCCCCTAAGTGGCGTGGAGGCATTGGTTGGTCAAGAAATGCTTGGTTTTATGACTATATCGATTTGGGTCCATCTAAGAGGGTTGAAAGGTATGTTGATTTCTAGCTTTGTTTTATGTAAATTAAGCTTCTATGTGTGTTGGTATATGTTAAATTGAAAGAAAATCTGGAAAGAATAGCTTGTTATAGTGAATTGTGAATAAGGAAGGTATTGGAAATTTGGCTATATGTATTTTTGAAGTGGTGGTCGAATTTGGAAGGCTTGTTATTGATTGTTGGGTTGTTGTTGTTATTGTTATTGTTGATTATTTTGAGCCAAGTTGATTCTCGGGGCAGCCTATATTCTAGGGGAAGTGCTGCCGAAAATTTTATAAAATTAGGGACAAGATTTGGAATTTGAGGCCCAAAAAGACTTTTAGCTAACCATTGATGTTGTTGTGAATTGTTGTAGATGTTAGACATCCGGAAGTGTAAGTTGGATTGACTTTGCATTTGAATTAGTTGAAGGAGTATTGAGGTATGTAAAGCATTTCATTCTTTGGCATGAATTAGCTAAACATAGCTAGTGGCATAAGTTTCAAAAGATCCCTCTTCTTTTGCTATTTGAATTTAAACATGTTTTATGTTTGTTTCTCTGTACTCTTATAGAAATTAGCCATATTTGTGACTCTTAAGCATTTAAAGTCCTTAAGTTGTGAAAGTATGAAAAGTTTGGTACGTGGGAAGAGTTCATATTGGGGCATAGTTGATATGTTCCATTTTGATGGTTATGTTCACCGAACGCTTATGCTTGTGTATGGTTGTAGGTAATTGAATTACTAGTTGACGTGTGATGAAGCTAATCTGAATTGCTAATGTATTAAGTATCTGAATCATTGAGGATGAAGCGAATTTGATCATGCTTATATACCTATGTTCTGTACTGGTATATTATGTTTATATGGAGACTGATATTAGAAGACGGTTCAGTTTGCTTTATTTAGTAACGAGAGTGTTCATCTGAGATTTGTTATGCAAGAAGGAAGTGAGTTGAGGTATAGCAGAGATTTATCTTTATGAAACTCAATGTGAGTTTGTCTGCCCCATTTTGGTTGGTAGATTTGTCTAATGATTAGTTAAGGTATGAGTAAGATGATCTAAATCACTTTTGTCCAGAGGAAAGTGAGTTTGATTATGGTTATATATATTTGTTTTCTACTGGCATACTGTTTATGGGAGCAGTAATGCTAAAAGTTTTATTTTCTTTGTTTAGTTTGATTTTGCTGTGTGATTTGTCTATGCAAAGTGGTGTGATGATGTTTATCCACATGTACTGTTTAGTATTCAATGATGAATCTGGACATGCACTGCCATCAGATCTCTATTGCATCTTTATGGCTCTTTTTATGATAATTTGGAACTTATTTTTCCTTCATGGTGTATTGTGTAATTGAGTGATTGAAAATCATAATATTCCTGTGTGGTGGAGCAAACTGAACAAAGATGGATAGGGTAGTGAAAATAACTATTCTAGGAGATGGAAAGGCTATTCAGTTTAAGTGAAGTATTAGAGGTTAGAGTGCGTAAATTTGCTCTTTAACAGATGAAGAAATGAAACAACTGTAGGACACATATTCAAATTCCAAACTTACTTTTCCAGTAATATCGGCTTTTCCACATTTTTAAATGAAAATACAATTCCAGAATATGAAATTACTGTAAAGAAATGAAATCGTAGTTTACTCTAAAGATTCCAATGGAAAGATTATTGCTTTCCAGATGCATCTTAGGAACATAACTATGTCATTGCTATGAATTTCATTTTAAGATGAGTCAAATTGCAGGACAGGTATGGCAACACTATTAGCTTCTGTTAATATAACTCCTAATACTATATTCTCTGACTGTAACTGGATATTGTTAGAGAAATGGGAAAAGAACCATTGACATTTATGTGTGAGCATAATTGCCTATCATTTATCGATTATGTACGGAATCGTGTTTGGTTGACTGTTAGCTATCAAAACTTCAAGTTTTAAGTCATAAATTGTCACATGTCTGAAAATATGTTATTTACATGTTATTGATACGATTGCATGTTGGTTCTCTGTTTAAAGATCAGTTTGTTGGAATTTGCTTACATATTCCTCTTTCCAAGATGTTGCTTTACTGGTACAAGTCTTAGAATTCATATTTTGTTTGCCTTGTTTCCCATGGAATCTGTATGAAAATGGAGAGTGGGAGTTTGAATAGTAGCGCTAAAATTGTTTGTACTATTGGGTTTAAATGCTATTTCCAGATTCATGCGATATGTCTTCGAAGTTTGTAAATTGTAAAAACATGTACAACTTGATAAGTTTTAAAGGAATTTATTCTCTAATAATTATTATTTCGATCTCCTGTATGACTTTGTCTTTGCATATGAATATTTTACTTATGTTTGGGATTTGTGGTGATGATTTTGTGCATATGACCTACTCCAGAGTTAGGCTGTATTTGACAATGAATTCGAGGACAGCAGTACGTAGTGCCCAACTCACTTATGCTAAGTTTGTGTATGAGATATGATGATATGCGAGACAGGGATGGAAACACACAACACCTAGATCGGATGATATGTGAGACAGGGATGGCGACACGTAACACCTGGCTCACTAGCGCAGAAGTTCAGGGACCGCGATGTGTAGCGCCTGGCTTACTTGCGCATTATGCTGTGTTTGAGTGAGTACAGTGATGGCAATACATAGCGCCTGGCTCACAATACCACCTTTGTAATGTGATATGCTATGTATGAGTACAGGGATGGCGATACGTAGAGCCTGGCTCACTATACCACTTTTATATTATGACATGCTATGTTTGAGTGAGTACAGGGACGACGATACGTAGCGCCTGGCTCACTAAACCACCTTTGTATTGTGATATGCTATGTATGAGTTCAGGGACGACAATATGTAGCACCTGGCTCATTTATGTATGCTTGATATGTGTTGGAGATTTGGAGGTTTAAATCTTTCTGGTGCTGTGTGTGAGTTGAATTCTGAAACTAAATATTTTTGATATGCTTGATTATGCATTTATATTCCATACCCCTATTTTAATTAATACTCAGGTTTATATTCTATACATTTTGCTTTACATATTCGGTACGTATTTCATACTGACCCCCTTTCTTCGGGGGGTGCATTTTATGCCCACAGGTTTTGACGTACAGATTAGAGATTCTCCTGCTTAGGATTTTCACCTGTGGTCTAAAGTTATCCCTTTGCTTCGGAGCCTGTTCCCAGTATATACTTTTTGGTTATTTTGCATATACACTATTCGAGGGTACGGTGGGGCCCTGTCCCACCCTATAATTCTATTCGCGGTATATATACTTGTTGGTTATTTTGCATATACACTTTTTGAGGGTACGGCGGGGCCCTGTCCCACCCTATGATTCTGTTTGTTCATTTAGAGGTCTGTGGATGCCTGTGTATGTGGGTTCTACCTAGTCTGTATAATGATACATGTACATTGAGTATGTTGGGCGGTTTAACTGCAACGGTCGCCTTGTCGGCCCATGTAAATGTATATATATATGTTGTTGGTTGAGACTTTTCTGCATGCGGTGTTTGGATAGTCTGTAAAACAAATGAAACTCTGCCAAAATTTTTGAAAAGAAAAATAATAAAAATAGACACATGTTATAATCTAGCTTTGCATTTGGGTGCCCACACCGGGCACTAGTCACGGCCCACGGGGTCGGGTCGTGACAAAAGTGGTATTAGAGCGGTTAGTCCTCGGAGTATCCACAGACCGTGTCTAGTAGAGTCCTGTTTATCGATGTGTCGTGCACCACATCTATAAACGAGAGGCTATAGGACATTTAAGATGTTACTCTTCCTTATGATCTTAGACCGTGCGTTAGAGCGGTATTAGTAGGATGATCCCCCTTTCTGATAACATTATTTTGGATTCAGATATGCTTCCGAGAAATGATACCAACAACCGGAGGGGCAGGCTTGCAGCAGTATGTGGGGCCGACTAGGTTGGGGAACTCTCCTAAATTGGTTATGTGACCTGTATGACTAGTTTAACATTCGAGGGCGAATGTTTTAAAAGAGGGGAAGGATGTTAGAACCCGTGTTGTGGTGTATTAGAACCATTATGAAATTTGAGACCAATGTGTCATTCTTGGAAAAATTCGAGACTAGAGTAATATTTTTTTTGAAGTTTGGGGACTCAAGTAGAATTATTTCATAGTTAGGGTCTTGGAAGAATTAATAGTGCTTTTAAAAAAAAAGAAAAAGAAAATGTGTTGTGTGCTAATTGGTCAAAATGTATAGTGTGGACCAATTAGCTTTCACAAGACTTATTATATACATATAATTTGCCTTCTTTTCCTTCAATTCCACTTAGCCAAAAGAAATAAAATCTTAAAGACCAAGAACAGGGGCTCACGGTTTTGGCTCCAAGAAATCACAAACTCACTTTCTTCCATCCTAATATTTTTTTTTGATGATATAAGGCACATGGTTTTGGGTCCAAGAAATCATAAACTCACTTTCTTCCATCCTAATATTTTTTTGATGATATAAATTTTCTATTTTGGGATTTCTAAGAATCTTGAAGAAGATTGTGGAAGCAAGAAAACTTTGAAACCTAGAGGAGTGTTCTCGGGTTACCGTAGCTGCAACACCAAAATAGTATTTTTTGATCTTAAAATTATTTTGACCCTACAAACCTAATATATTAGATCCCCTAAGTGGCGTAAAGGCGTTGGTTGGTCAAGAAACGCTTAATTTTACGACTATATCAATTTGGGTCCATCTAAGAGGGTTGAAAGGTATATTAATTTCTAGCTTTGTTTTATGTAAATTAAAGCTTGTATGTGTGTTGGTATATGTTAAATTGAAAGAAAATCTGGAAAGAATAGCTTGTTATAGTGAATTGTGAATAAGAAAGGTATTGGGAATTTGGCTATATGTATTTTTGAAGTGGTGATAGAATTGGGAAGGCTTATTATTGATTGTTGGGTTGTTATTGTTGTTATTATTGATTATTTTGAGCCGAGTTGATTCTCGGGGCAGCCTATATTCTAGGAGAAGTGCTGCCAAAATAGTTTCAAAAGATCCCTCTTCTTTTGCTATTCGAATTTAAACATGTTTTATGCTTGTTTCTCGATACTCTTATAGAAATTAGCCATATTTGTGACTCTTAAGAATTTAAAGTCCGTAAGTTGTGAAAGTATGAAAAGTTTGCTACGTGGGAAGAGTTCGTATTGGGGAATAGTTGATATGTTCCATTTTGATGGTTATGTTCACCGAACACTTGTGCTTGAGTATGGTAGTAGGTAATTGAATTACTAGTTGACGTGTGATGAAGCTGATCTGAATTGCTATTGTGTTTAGTATTTGAATTATTGGGGATGAAGCGAATTTGATCATGCTTATATACTTTTATTCTATACTGGTATTCTATTTATATGGAGACTGATATTAGAAGATGGTTTAGTTTGCTTTATTTAGTAACGAGAGTGTTCATCTAAGATTTATTATGCAAGAAGGAAGTGAGTTGAGGTGTAACAGAGATTTATCTTTATGAAACTCAATGTGAGTTTCTCTGCCCCATTTTGGTTGGTAGATTTGTCTAATAATTAGTTGAGGTATGAGTAAAATAATCTAAATCTCTTTTGTCCAGAGGAAAGTGAGTTTGATTCAGATTTGTCTAATGATTAGTTGAGGTATGAGTAAGATGATCTAAATCACTTTTGTCCAGAGGAAAGTGAGTTTGATTCTGGTTATATATATTTGTTTTCTACTGGCATACTGTTTATGGGAGCAGTAATGCTAAAAGTTTTATTTTCTTTGTTTAGTTTTATTTTGCTGTGTGATTTGCCTATGCAAAGTGGTATGATGATGTTTATCCACATGTACTGTTTAGTATTCACTGATAAATCTGGACATCCACTGCCATCAGATCTCTATTGCATATTTATGGCTCCTTTTTTGATGATTTGGAACTTGTCTTTCCTTCATGGTGTATTGTTTAATTGAGTGATTGAAAATCATAATATTCCTGTGTGGTGGAGCAAACTGAATAAAGATGGACTGGGTAGTGAAAATAACTGTTCTAGGAGATGGAAAGGCTATTCAGTTTAAGTGAAGTATTAGAGGTTAGAGTGCGTAAATTTGCTCTTTAACAGATGAAGAAATGAAACAACTGTAGGACACACATTCAAATTCCAAACTTACTTTTCCAGTAATATCTGCTTTTCCACATTTTTAAATGAAAATGCAATTCCAGAATTTGAAATTACTGTAAAGGAATGAAATCGTAGTTTAGTCTAAAGATTGTAACGGAAAGATTATTACTTTCCTGATATATCCTAGGAACATAACTATGTCATTGCTATGTATTTCATTTTAAGGTAAGTCAAATTGCAGGACAGGTATGGCAACACTATTAGCTTCTGTTAATATAACTCCTAATACTATGTTCTCTGACTATAACTGGATATTGTTAGAGAAATGGAAAAAGAACCATTGACATTTATGTGTGAGCATAATTGCCTGTCATTTGTCAATTATGTACGAAATCATATTTGGTTACGGCCACTAGTGAGTTTAAAGAATTCTTTGACTGTCTTGTTATTTGAAGAGTGATTTGAGTTAAATAAAAGCCACAAGCTAAATCCAAGTGGCCTATGTCTTCTTAATCCTTCAAAATTTGAGCTGCTATATATTTTGACTCCCTGTTGGTTTCTCTCAAGTTAATATCTAAAGTGACAATACCCGGTAGATGTCTCAAGGTTGTTGCTATCATGTTAATTCAACCATTGTTTTCTAGCATGATCTTATCTTTAAGTTGACTATTAGCTATCAAAACTTCAAGTTTTAAGTAATAAATTATCACATGTCCAAAAATATGTTATTTACATGTTATTGATAGGACTGCATGTTGGTTCTCTATTTAAAGATCAGTTTGTTGGAATTTGTTTACATATTCCTCTTTTCAAGATGTTGCTTTACTGGTACAAGTCTTAGAAGTCATGGTTTTTTTGCCTTGTTTCCCATGGAATTTGTATTAAAATGGAGAGTGGGAGTTTGAATAGTAGCACTAGAGTTGTTTGTACTGTTGGGTTTAAATGCTATGTCCAGATTCATGCGATATGTCTTTGAAATTTGTAAAATGAAAGAACATGTACAAATTGATAAGTTTTAGAGGAATTTATTCTTTAATAATTATTATTTTGATCTCATGTATGACTTTATCTTTGCATATGAATATTTTTCTTATGTTTGGGATGTTTTGTGATGATTTTGTGCATATGACCTACTCCGGAGTTAGGCTGTTTTGACAGTGGGTTCGGGGATGGCGGTACATAGCACTCGACTCACTTATGCTAAGTTTGCATATGAGATATGATGATATGCCAGACAGGGATGAAGACACATAACACCTAGCTTGGATGATATGTGAGACAGAGATGGCGACACGTAACACCTGGCTCACTGGCGCAGGAGTATAGGGACCGCGATGCATAACGCCTGGCTCACTTGCATGTTATGCTGTGTTTGAGTGAGTACAAGGACGGCGATACGTAGCACCTGGCTCACTATACCACCTTTGTATTGTGATATGCTATGTATGAGTACAGGGATGGCGATACGTAGAGCCTGGCTCACTATACCACCTTTGTATTGTGATATGCTATGTATGAGTACAGGGATGGCGATACGTAGAGCCTGGCTCACTATACCACCTTTATATTGTGATATGCTATGTATGAGTACAGGGACGGCGATACGTAGTGGGTGGCTCACTATACCACCTTTGTATTGTGATATGCTATGTATGAGTACAGGGACGGCGATACGTAGTGGGTGGCTCACTATACCACCTTTGTATTGTGATATGCTATGTATGAGTTTAGGGACGACGATATGTAGCGCTTGGCTCATTTATGTATGCTTGATATGTGTTGGAGATTTGGAGGTTTAAATCTTTCTGGTGCTGTGAGTGAGTTGAATTTGGAAACTAAATATTTTTTATATCCTTGGTAATGCATTTATATTCCATACCCCTTTCTGATAAACTAAATGTTAAACTCTTCCTTCTGATCTTAGACCGTGCGTTAGAGCGATATAGTGTTC
>DF357543.1:49551-60996 GCA_000787875.1 Solanum virginianum
TGATTGTGTGTTGGGTTTCCTCGCAAATCGACACACGACAAAACACATTTTGAATCAACAGAGTAAGAAAACTGCATAAACCATAACCTGATGCAGCAATTATCACAAGTGCATAAATATTAAATATGAAATAATAGCATCTCCACCAATGAACAACAAAGTCAACGTCACAGAAAAGAATCAACAATTAAAAATCCTCTTGCTCATGAAAATAAGAGCCATCAAATAACTTTCTTATAGATACACAATAAATATCTTTACAAACATCTCAGCCCAACAAATAGTGTGTAAAGGGACACAAGCACATGTGATACCGACAAGATAGTGAGGGGGAGGACAGCATAGTGAAAGAAAACACCAATTTCCATACCTTTTTCAACTTGTGGACTTTAAATGCACAAGAGTCAAAATATAACTAATTTCTATAGGAATACCAAGAAACGAACATAGAATATATTTGAACCCAAAGTGCAAAGGAAGAGGGATCTTACAAAACATATAGCATTAGCTAAGTTTACCAAGTCATGTCGTAAAACAAATGCTTTACATACCTCAATTCCTTCGCCAAACTAATCCCAACGCCAAGCTATTCCAACTTACTCTTCTGCACGTCCAACATCTACAAAAACCACAATAACTCTCATAATTAGCTATAACCCTTATCGAACCTTAAATCCCAAATTTGCCCCAAATTTTATAAAAATTTTGATAACACGTCCCCTTAAAATAGACCACCCCGAGAATCCATCTCGGCTCCAATTAATCAATATCAACAACAACAACAACCAATAATAAGCCTTCCCCAAGGCCATAACTTCACTAATTTCACTAACGAACTTCATTTTAATCACAATTACTAAACATGGCAGCATCCAATGTATATACATATTTATCATATTCAAGCACTGCTATAAACTCCAAGAACCATACTATATCACTCAAACGTCAAACATACACTTCCAACATTTTATTACATACATGGACCCCAATTCGACCACCACTTTAAAAATACATAAAACCAATTTCCCAATACCTCTTGCACCCCATAAGGATCATATTCATGCCATCTAAACACAATCTCATAGTTTCAAGACAATATAACACTATTTACATCAATACTTGAAATTTGACCCTAATCTTCCTTATTCACAATTCACTTTAACAAGCTATTATTTCAAGTTTTCCTTTCAATTTTGAAATTTGACTCTAACCTTCATTATTCACAATTCACTTTAACAAGCTATTCTTTCAGGACTTCCTTTCAATTAAAATATACCAACACACATACAAGCTTTAATTTACATAAGACAAAGCTAGAAATCAACATACCTTTCAACCTTCTTAGATGAACCCAAATTGATATAGTCATAAAACCAAGCATTTTCTTGACCAACCAACGCCTCCACGCCACTTAGGGGTCCCAATATACTAGGTTTGTAGCTTCAAAATAATTGTAGAATCAAAAAACGCAAATTATTGATATTACTACAGTAACCCGAGAGCCTTCGGGTATGGTTTTCTTGTTCATCAATTTTTTTTCTAAGTCTTGGAAATGTAGTACAAGGATCTTGTACAAGCTATATTATATATACCAAGATTTGGGCCACCCCTTCACACTTGGACCAATCAAAAGTTGACAAAAATAAAGAGGACAACACCTATTAATTGTTCAAGATCCCAAGTTTTAGGAACTATACTTTGGTCTCTAAACTTTTCCTAATTGAACCAATTAAGGACATACAAAGATACAGTTAAAAATATACAAATTCTATCCACCCAAGTTTTTTTAAAAAAATCTACTTGAGTCTCCAAAGTTTCTAAAATGTCAGTTTTGTCCTGAATTGTCCAAAAATAATACATTAGTCCCAAATTTTGTAACGGTTCCAACACACCAAAGACACGGGTTCTAATATCCTCCCCCCTTAAGAACATTCGTCCTCGAATGTCAACCCGCCTTACGAACCCCGTGGACAACTTAAGGAAAGTTCCCTTTCCATTTGCTCTTTAGTCTCTCGGGGGGGCACACTTTACTTTGAAGTTCTGATAGGGTCTGGTCCGTTAGAGCTGGCATGATCGCATCTGAGGATTTTCCACGTCATTCCTACTTGGTGTACTTTTTCCAATTTCGCTAGTAGATCCAACTCATAAGCAACCTTAGCTATTCCATGAATAATCTGACACGAGTTATTATATTTCCCTTATTACTGAACCACATAACACCTCCCTTCAAACCTTGGAAATTCACTTACTATAGAATTTGCCCCTCCAAGTAGCCCAGGTCTTTCTCAAAAGCATATCTGAATCCAAAAAAATATTTTTGAAAAGGGAATCATCGTACTAACACCGCTCTAATGCACGATCTAAGATCAAACAAAGTGTAACATCCTAAGTATCCTGTAGCCTCCTATTTATAGATGCGGTGCAAGACACACTGATAAACAATACTCTACTAGACATGATCTATGGACACTCTGAGGACGAACTGCTCTGATACCACTTCTGTCATAACCTAACCTATGGGCCATGACTAGCACCCAATCCTCTGATACCACTTCTGTTATGACCCAACCCCGTGGGCCGTTATTAGTGCCCAAATTAGGCACGCAGACATAAATACAAAGCAAGAAAACAAACACAAATCTTATTTTTCAGAAATTTTGATAGAGTTTCCTTTGTTTTATTGACCACCTAAACCCTGTGTACAGAAGAATCCCAGCATACAACAAACATATATATATATATATATATATATATATATATATATATATATATATATAACAGAGTTTCCTTTATTTTATTAACTATCCAAATCCTGTAGACAGAAGAATCCCAGCATACAACAAACATATATATATATGTGCGGGCCGACAAGGGCACCACTACGGATAAACTGCCCAACATACACATAGCATACGTACATAGTCATACAAACTTCTATATCCCATACTCACAGGCATCCACAGAACTCTATACAGACAAATAGAATTAGAAGACGGGATAGGGCCCCGTCGTACCCTCAATGTACACAAGTAACAAATAGAGAACTAAGTGCAATTATACCAAGTGTTTTCTCCGAAGCAAAAGGAGCACTTCAAACTTCAATGTACACAAGTACACAATAGAGAACTAAGTGCATATATACCAAGTGTTTGCTCTGAAGCTAAAAGAGAACTTCAAGCTGCAGTCAGGGATCCTAAGCTGGAGGGTCACTAACCTGTACGTCTGTACCTGTGAGCATGAAAATGCAGCCCCCCCGAAGCAGAGGAGGGACAGTACGAAATATGTACCGAATATGTAAAGTAGAATGCACAAAATGTGAAATAGAGTAGTGACTCAAACAGAATCATAGTAATTTAAATCATAATCGAAATATTGAAATGCTTACTTTTAAAAATCCAAACCAGGGTAATAATTCACTACGAAAGTATAGAAGTCAAACTAATAAAAACATCAAAATATTTCTTTTGTTTTCAAAATATCAAGCTGATGCATAACATACAGGACCAACAGCGAACTCCAAACTCACGCCATACCATGGCATCTTACTAGAAAGTTCAAATTTCCATCATGTATCAACCGTAGGATAACTATACTCACAAATCCCAATCATATATCACATATCACATATCAAACATAGGATAAGTGAGCCAGGGAAGACTACTGCACTCACAAGTCATAATACAGAATTGGTATAGTATATAAGTTGGGCCGCTCAAGTTTTCTAAATCGCACCCACTAAGGATACGTCCTAGACCGCTCGAATTTTCTAAATCGCGCCCAGACATAACCCAATCCTGGACCGCCAAAATTTTCTAGATCGCACCCAGGTGCAACCAAATCCTGGACCACTGGAATTACCGAGTCGCGCCTAGGTATAATGTCAACATTTCAATCCTGGACCACTTGAATTACCGAGTTGCGCCCAGGTATAATGCCAACATATCAAAGCCCACTAACTATGACTCCAACAGTTAATACACACCTTCATCCTTCTTGCTGTCATTAAGCTTTCTCTTTTTGGTTGACACAGTCTTCCTCAGCCCCAGTTTTCTACTATTTGACCTCTCAAAATGATAAACTCGCTTTTTAGCATACCCGAAGCTCTTGTAACTGGAATCTGCAAATGTCTAGACAAACCGAAAACTCTCTGATGCTATAAGTGAGTCTAGATACTTCAAGTAAGTTATAGCATCATACCTACTCATTACAAAATAAGATCAAGCCCTTCTACAAATACGAGAATCATAACCAAAAAGAAACTGAACCAGACCTCACAGACGACACTAGTATCCTCCTCCTAAACTAGGATAAACAACAAATTTAGAGTAGCAACCAAGTAGATCCATCCTATTATGTTCTCATTCTGAACCAATCTACTGGTTCTAGTGAGATATAATTATTAAGAAAAAGTTTACCTAAAAGTATGTATGTTTTTGAATATGCCGAGAATATGTGGGGTCATATTTTAAATATAAGTGCACGACAGAAAATGGAATAAACTTCCACTAAGAAGAGCAAAAAGAGTCTAAGAGAACTTACTGTGTACTGACATGCACTAAAACACTCCATTAAATGAAAGTGGACAGGGTTTTGGATAACTTGAACAAGAGAAGTAGGCCACTTATTTTAGACAAGAGGGAACTATTTGATACATTAACCTATTAGGAGTAGATAACTCTCTAAAATGCAGTAAAACATACAAGTTATACTTAATACTACTGGTTTGTATTTGTATTATTCAAAAATAATAATACCTTTCAAACTAAAAACTTGATCTTTTAAACTACTACATAACATATGATTGTGTGTTGGGTTTCCTTGCAAATCGACACATGACAAAACACATTTCGAATCAACAGAGTAAGAAAACTGCATAAACTATAACCTGATGCAGCAACTATGATGAGTGCATAAATATTAAATATCAAATAATAGCATCTCCACCAATGAACAACAAAGTCAATGTCATAGAAAAGAATCAACAATTAAAAATCCTTTTGCTCAAGAAAATAAGAGCCATCAAATAGCTTTCTTATAGATACACAATAAATATCTTCACAAACATCTCAGCCCAACAAATAGTGTGTAAAGGGACACAAGCACATGTAACACCGACAAGATAGTGAGTGGGAGGACAACATAGTAAAAGAAAACACCAACTTCCATACCTTTTTCAACTTACAGACTTTAAATGCACAAGAATCAAAATACAACTAAATTTCTATAAGAATACCAAGAAATGAACATAGAATATATTTGAAACCAAAATGCAAAGGAAGAGAGATCATACAAAACATATAGCATTAGCTAAGCATACCAAGTCATGACATAAAACAAATGCTTTACATACCTCAAATCCCTTCGCCAAACTAATCCCAACGCCAAGCTAACCCAACTTACTCTTCCGAAAGTCCCACGTCTACAAAAAATCACAATAACGCTCATAATTAGCTAAAATCCTTTTCGAACCTTAAATCCCAAATTTGCCCCAAATTTATAAAAATTTTGACAATGCGTCCCCTTAAAATAGACCACCTCGATAATCCATCTTGGCTCTAATTAATCAACAACACTAACCGAACAGCCAATAATAAGCCTTCTTCAAGGCCATAACTTCACTAATTTCACTAACGAACCTCATTTTTATCACAATTACTAAAAGGGCAGCATCCAATGTATATACATATTTATCATATTCAAGCACTCCTGTAAACTCCAAGAACCATACTATATCATCCAAACGTCAAACGTACACTTCCAACATTAAAACATAACATTTAATTACATACATGGACCCCAATTTGACCAACACTTCAAAAATACATATAACCAAATTCCCAATACCTCTTGCACCCCATAAGGATCATATTCATGCCATCTAAACACAACCTCATAGTTTCAAGACAATATAACACTATTTACATACATACTTGAAATTTGACCCTAACCTTCATTATACACAATTCACTTTAACAAGCTATTCTTTCAAGATTTCCTTTCAATTAAACATATACCAACACACATACAAGCTTTAATTTACATAAGACAAAGCTAGAAATCAACGTACCTTTCAACACTCTTAGATGAACCCAAATCGATATAGTCGTAAAACCAAGCATTTTCTTGACCAACCAACGCTTCCACACCACTTAGGGGTCCCAATATACTAGGCTTGTAGCATCAAAATAATTGTAGAACTGAAAAACGCAAATTATTGAAATTGCTATAGTAACCCGAGAGAATTCAGGTATGGTTTTCTTGTTCACTAATTTTTTTTCTTAGTCTTGGAAATGTAGTAGAAGGATTTTGTACAAGCTATATTATATATATACCAAGATTAGGGCCACCCCCACACTTGGACCAATCAAAAGTTGACAAAAATAAAGTGGACAACACCTATTAATTCTTCAAGATCCTAAGTTTTAGGAACTACACTTTGGTCTCCAAATTTTTCCTAATTGAACCAATTAAGGACATACAAAGATACAGTTAAAAACATACGAATTCTATCCACCCAAGTTTTTTTAAAATCTACTTGAGTCCCCAAAGTTTCTAAAATGTCACTTTAGTCTCGAATTTTCCAAAAATGACATACTATTCCCAAATTTTGTAACGGTTCTAACACACCAAAGATACGATTTCTAACATTAGAAATCATGGTTTATTTGCCTTGTTGCCCATGGAATCTATATAAAAATGAAGAGTGGGAGTTTGAATAGTAGCGCTAGAGTTCTCTATATTGTTGGGTTTAAATGCCATGTCCAGATTCATGCGATATGTCTTCAAAGTTTGAAAATTATAAGAACATAAGTTTTAAAGAAATTTATTCTCTAATAATTATTATTTTGATTTCATGTATGACTTAGTCTTTGCATATGAATATTTTACTTATGTTTGGGATTTGTGGTGATGATTTTGTACATATGACCTACTCCGGAGTTAGGCTATTTTGACAATGGGTTCAGGGATGGCAGTACGTAGTACCCGACTCACTTATGCTAAGTTTGCATATGAGACATGATGATATGCGAGATAGGGATGGCGACATATAACACTTGGCTCGGATGATATGTGAGACAGGGATGGTGACACATAACACCTGGCTCACTGGCGCAGGAGTACAGGGACGGCAATGCATAGCGCCTGGCTCACTTGCGCGTTATGCTATGTTTGAGTGAGTACAGGGACAGCGATACATAGCGCCTAGCTCACTATACCACTTTTGTATTGTGATATGCTATATATGAGTACAGGGATGACGATACGGAATGCCTGGCTCACTATACCATCTTTGTATTGTAATATGCTATATATGAGTACAGGGATTGCGATACATAGTGCCTGGCTCATTATACCACCTTTGTATTGTAATATGCTATGTATGAGTTCAGGGATGGCGATACGTAGTGCATGGCTCATTTATGTGTGCTTGATATGTGTTGGAGATTTAGAGGTTTAAATCTTTCTGGTGTTATGTGTGAGTTGAATTCTGAAACTAAATATGTTTGATATGTTTGGTTATGCATTTATATTCCATACCCCTGTTTTAATTAATACTCAGGTTTATATTCCATACATTTTGCTTTACATATTCGGTACGTATTTCATACTAACCCCCTTTCTTCGGGGGCTGCATTTCATGCCCACAGGTTCCGACATACAGATTAGAGATTCTCCAGCTTAGGATATCCACCTGCAGTCTGAAGTGCTCCCTTTGCTCCGAAGCCTATTCCCGATATATACTTTTTGGTTATTTTGCATATACACTATTCGAGGGTACGACAGGGCCCTGTCCCGCCCTATGATTCTATTTGTTTATTTAGAGGTCTGTGGATGCCTGTGTATATTGGTTCTGCCTAGTCTGTATAAGGATACATGTATACTGAGTATGTTGGGCGGTTTAACCGCAAGGGTGGCCTTGTCGGCCCATGTAAATTTATATGTATATATATGTTGTTGGCTGGGACTTTTCTGAATATAGGATTTGGATAGTCTATAAAACAAAGGAAACTCTGCCAATATTTTTGAAAAGAAAAATAAATGAAAATAGACACATGTTATAATCTGGCTTTGCGTTTGCATTTACGTTTGGGTACCCACATCGGGCACTAGTCACAGCCCACGAGGTTGGGTTGTGACACCCATTTCCCACTAAATTTAACCCCCTGAAAAAGAATATGAAGTCAAATTTTTAAAATAACGAATGAATTTTTCCTTATATGGAAATTACGATTTCGGATACTTTCGAGGCATATTTTTGGGCACTTTTTTGGGGTCGTTACACTAATGTAAATGAGGATCCTTAAGAATATATTGATGAGGTGTACAAAGTATTATCTATTATGGGTGTGAGATCATCGGAGAAAGCAGAGTTGGAGGCTTACCAACTCAAAGGGGTGGCCTAAATATGGTTTACTCAGTGGATAGAGGAGAAGGTGAACAATAATGTGATCCATTGGGAGGAGTTTAAGGTAGCATTTCTCAATCGCTTCTTCCTATTGAGCTAAGAGAGGAAATATTAATTAAATTTATAAATCTAAAGCAAGGGTCGATGAGTATGAGAAAGTATTGCCTTATGCTCAACCAACTCTCTAAATATGCTCCATATTTAGTGGTTGAGCCAAGGTCTAGGATGAACAAGTTTGTGATGGGTGTATCCAGTTTGGTGAATGAGGAGTGTCGTGCTACTATATTGACAGGTGATATGGACTTATCCTACCTCATGACTTATGTCAAATAATTAGAGGGGGAAAAGTTGAGAAAAAGGATAATGGGTAAGGCCAAGATGGCCTCTTTCGAAGGTAGATTCCAAAGTTCCAAGATTGATTGGTTTCATCAAGTCCAAGGGTCTTTCAATGCTCTTAATAAAAGGTTTCCTAATAATAACCCAAGAGTCTAAGGTGGTGGTGGTGTGGTGCCTAATCAATCCTTTGTGCCCAAGATGTGGTAGAGGCCATGATAGCCCATGTTTGAGGAATGTTAATGCTTGCTATAGTTGTGGAGAAGTGGGTCACAAGATGATAGATTTCTTTGTAATCGCAATAAGAGTGGAGATCGATGTCCAAAAGGCCAAGATACAAATACGAGTCATAGAGAAAGGGGAGGTCAACAAGGTGGTGCCCCAAGGTACAATTCGTTCTATGCTCTTTGTGGGAGACAAGGGGTAGATGAGGTGCCCAATGCTGTCATTGGTATGTTAAAAATCTTTAATTTTGATGTGTATATATTTATAGAAGTGGGTTTCGCTCTTTCTTTTGTTACTCCTTTTGCTACCAAAATGTTTTATATTAAACTCGAGTTGTTGTCTGAGCCATATGAAGTGTCTACTCTAGTTGGTGTATCCATTTTTACTAGAAGGGTCTATAAAAAATTTTCTGTTTTCATTTTGCATAAAATGTTGCCTTGTGAATTTAATGTCATTCTTGGTTGCATATGTATTGTGCCTCTATTGATTATAGAACCTGCAAGGTCAAATTCCAATTCCCTCATAAGTCCATCCTTGAGTGGGAGAGTCATGATATAGTGGTTAATGAAAGATTCATTTCTTGCATTAGAGCTCATAAGTTGATTTCTAAGGGGTATCTCTATCATCTTGTGAGAGTTATAGATGTTGAGTCCAAAGTCCTTCCTATAGAGTTGGCTCCTGTGGTCAATGTGTTCCTTGATGTCTTTCCTAGTGAGCATGCTGGTGTTCCTCCCAAAAGGGAAATAGATTTTGGGATGGACCTCCTTCCCAATACTCAACCCATTTCCATTCCCCCTTATCGTATGGCCCCGATAGAGTTAAAGGAGTTGAAGGAGAAATTGAGGGATTTGTTGGAGAAGGATTTCATTAGGCCTAGCCAATCACCTTAGGGTGCACCAGTGTTGTTTGTGAAGAAGAAAGATGGTTGTCTTGCAATGTGTATTAACTACCGGCAACTTAATAGGGCACCATAAAGAAAAAGTACCCTCTACCAAGGATTAATGATCTTTTTGAAAAAACTTCAAGGTGCTAGTCACTTCTCTAAGATTAATCTTCGGTTTGGGTATCACCAATTGAAAGTGAGGGAGTGTGACATTTCTAAGACGGCCTTTCAGAGTAGGTATGGGCACTATGAGTTTGTGGTTATGTCCTTCGGGTTGAGTAATGCACCAGCTATCTACGTGGATCTTATGAATAGGGTCCTTAAACCCTACCTTGATTTGTTTGCAGTGGTTTTTAATAATGATATATTGATCTATTCCCATAGTGAGGAGGAGCAAGTGGATCACTTGAGAGTTGTGCTACAAATCTTGAGGGAAGAGAAGTTGTATGCAAACTAAGACAAATGTGAGTTTTGGTTGATAGAGGTTGCATTCTTAGGTCATTTGGTATCATGGGATGGTATCAAGGTGATTCCTAAAAAGACAGAGGTGATTAGGAATTGGCCTAGACCTTTATACCCATCGGACATTAGAAGTTTTTTGGGATTAGACGGTTACTACTGGAGGTTTGTGAATGGGTTCTCTTGTATTGCTTCTCATATGACTAAGATGACCCAAAAAAGGTAAAGTTTGTGTAGACTGATGAGTGTGAAAAGAGTTTCCAAACCTTGAAGGATAAGCCTGTCTCCACTCCCATTTTTTCCCTACCTGAAGGGTTAGAAGGGTTTATTGTGTATTGTGATTCCTCAAGAATTGGTATGGATTGTGTTTGGATGCAAAATGGTAAGGTGATAGCCTATTTTTCTAGACAACTCATGGTGCATGAAAATAATTATCCTACTCTTGAATTGGTTGATGTCGTATTGGCTTTGAAAATTTAATGTCATTATTTGATTGGGGTGTATGTTGATGAGTTTACCAATCATAAGAATCTGTAATATATGTTCACTCAAAAACACCTCAACTTGAGAAAACAAAGGTGGTTAGAACTCTTTAAAGGTTATGATATAAGTGTGCATTATCACCCCGGTAAGGCTAATATTTTAGCCGATGCTTTGAGTATACTGTCTATGGGTAGCCTAGCTCATGTTGATGATGGGGGCAAAGAGGTGGCTAGAGAGGTTCATCGGTTGCTAGATTGGGGATTAGGTTCGAAGAGGTTGATAATGGTGGTATTGTGGTTTTTGATGGTTTAAATCTTCCTTGGTAGATGATGCAAAAGCAACGCAAGATCTTGACTCTTCCTTGTTAGAATTGAAGGCCTTGGTGAGAGATAACAAGGTATGAGTACCAAGGTAGATTAGGTGTGCTTTGTGTTGATGACTTGAGAAAGAGGATTCTTAATGAGCTTCATAATTCTTCCTATTCTATTCACCCCTGTTCCACAAAGATGTATAGAGATTTGAGGGTAGTTTATTAGTGGGGTGGTATGAAGAGGGATATTCTAAATTTGTGTCCAGTTGCCATAAGTCATAGCAAGTCAAAGCCAAACATCAAAGGTCGGGCGACCTAACGCAAGATATATATGTATTGTGCCTC
>DF357543.1:61047-87129 GCA_000787875.1 Solanum virginianum
GCGACCTAACGCAAGATATAGAGATTCCCACTGGGAAGTGGGAGGAAATTAACATGGATTTTATGGTTGGGTTGCCTAAAACTAGAAAAGGGTTTTGATTCTATTTGGATTGTGGTTGGTAGAATGACAAAGTCAGCTCATTTCCTACCTGTTAAGACTATTTATGGTACCGAAGATTATGCTAAGTTGTACATTCATGAATTGGTTAGATTGCATGGGGTCCTCTTTTCTATCATATCGGATTGTTGTACTCAATTCACTTCTCCCTTTTAAAGGTCCTTCCAAAGAGGTCTTGGTACCAACGTAAAGCTTAGTACGACCTTTCACTCTTAAATGGATAGCCAAGCGGGATTTGTTGGAGAAGGGCTTCATTAGGCCTAGCCAATCACCTTGGGGTGCAACCGGTGTTGTTTTTGAAGAAGAAGGATGGGTCTCTTAGAATATGCATTGACTATCGGCAACTTAAGTGGAGTTTAAGGTAGTTACGATGATCATCTATGATTGATTGAGTTTGCTTATAATAATAGCTATCATTCTAGCATTGGTATGGCTCCTTTTGAGGCTCTCTATCGTAGATATTGTAGGTCCCCGGTTGGATGGTTTGAGGTAGGGAAAATGGCTTTGTTGGGTTCGGATCTGTTTATGGAGGCTATAAAGCAGGTAAGGTTAATTAGCGAAAGGTTAAATATAGCCAAAGTCATCAAATGTCCTATGTTGATGTATGGAGAAAGGATCTTGAATTGAACGTTCGTGATTGGTTCTATTTGATGGTTTTACCCATGAATGGTGTGGTTTGCTTTGGTAAGAAGGGTAAATTGAGCCCAAGATTTGTGGGTCCTTATAAAGTGTTGAGGAGGAATGGTAGAGTGGCATATATGTTGGAGTTGCCGAATGATATGAATATGGTTCATCCAGTCTTTTATATGTATATGTTGAGGGAGTGTGTGAGTGATCCTAGTGCTATTGTGCCTTTTGACGCTGTGGGTGTTGTTGAAGACAATTTGACTTATAAAGAGGTTTTGGTAGAAATTTTTGATAGATAAGTGAAGAGATTTAGGAACAAGGATGTTGCTATCAGAAAATAGTATACAGTGGAAGCATTCATAGGATCCTATAACTTACATGAATAATAGATAAAAATCCCAGACATGTAATACACACAAAGAATATAAAAAATTAATTCAAGGAATACCTCTTGAAATGTGTGCATATGTCTTGAAGCAAACTAGACTTGAGATCTATAGTCTTCTACAGCGATCCCCAATCAACAACCGAACTCTCTCAATACTTGGGTGGGAAAGTATTGTATAGAATACTAATTCTTTTATCTCTTGTGTTCTGGTAGATTTTCTAGGTTAGGAGAACCCCTATTTATAGAGGACCTTTCCAAATCCAAAATTAAAAAGAAAAACCCATTTCCTTAAAATACAAGCAACCTTCTTTAATTAGAAATAGAATTCAGAGTTCCAATTAAATATGGGCACTATAGGAACCACAAAATTTATTACTGAGGCTTCCTGTTATGGAAATAATTCTTTTTAATCTGAATTATTCTTACCATAATAAATTACAAATTATTCCCCTAAAAATTTGTGATTGCACTCCTCTATTAATATTTCAAAATTCCCCATTAAACAATTATGTAATTCTCCATGTTAAGAGTACAGATATTAATCAATAAATTAAATTACTAATGAATTTAATTTAATGATCAATTTCCTTTAGGGCAATACTTAACTTATTTCATGTGCCAGATTTATAAATCTACCAACCGGGTTTGCACATGAAAACTTATAAGCTTCTCATTAAAGGTGTATCCTCAATCTCTATATTGAGACATAGAATCCATCAACTAACTAATTATTTCACTAATATACATTATTATCGTCCAACTTATTAGGCATATTGACCCATCTCAGAATCTTTCCTTTTAATAAATCAAAATGATAAGTAATATATACAACTCATAATTGTTACATCGGGATTAAGAATTTATGTACATTTAATAGTTTAGAGAACATATTTTTTATCAATGGGTCCAATCCCATTCAATACATACAAAATGTACTAGCATGAGAAGTTAGAACTATATCATTCTCATAATCAAGATAAATTACATATATTCTCGTGTGACAATCTTCCCAATGGTTTGTCCAAATTTCCATCTAATTTGTGAACTATAATTTTAACTTATAAGAACAGATGAGTTGATCTTCTATGTATAAGCTCAAACTCTCTACACCAAATCATCTACTGTATAAGTTAAGGATACATATATGACAAATTAATTTTTTAATGTAACACTTTATTGAATTGAATAAATAAATAAATAATTGTTCAATAAATAATACTATATCCAAACGCATGGTTAATAATATCTCCTAACAATCTCCCACTTAGAATTGTAACCATGGAGCCACAACTCTAACACCCATTCCTTCAACATGTCTATCAAAAGACTTTTGTGGTAAAGCTTTTGCGAAAGGGTCTGCCAGGTTGTTTACTGATGCAATCTTTGCAACCAAAACATCTCCTCTTTGTACTATGCCTCAAATCAAATGATATTTACGCTTAATGTTTTTTGCTTTCTTATGACTTCGTAGTTCTTTTGAATTTGCAACTGCACCATTATTATCACAAAAAATTGTGAGTGGAACTTTCATCGCAGGAACTACACCCAAGTCTTTTAGAAAGTTTCTGAGTCATACTGCCTCCTTAGCTGCCTCAGAGTCTACTACATATTCGACTTCCATGGTGGAATCAACAACATAGGTTTACTTAATGCTCCTCCAAATAACAGCTCCACCTCTCAATGTAAACACATTTCCTGAGGTCGACTTTCTAGAGTCCTTATCAAATTGGAAATCTGAGTCTGTGTACCCTATAGACACCAACTCATTCAAATTATAGACCAACATAAAATCCTTAATCTTTTTCAAGTACTTGATTATATGCTTAACTGCTATCCTATGTTCTCATCTAGAGTTAAAGTGAAATATGTTAACCATGCCTACAACAAAGCAGATGTTAGGTCTAGTATACAACATCGCATACATGAGGCTTCCTATAACTGATGCTTAAGGAACTACCTTCATGGTTTCTATTTCCCCATTTATCTTAGGACACAGATCCTTAGATAAAGAAATTCCATGTCTTAAAGGGAGAAAACCTTTCTTGGACTCATGCATGCTGAATCTGGTGAGAAATGTATCAATATAAAGAGCTCGAGATAAGCCTAACATCCTTTTCTAGCTATCACTTAGAACCTTGATCCCAAGGGTGTGAGCAGCTTCTCCCAAATCTTTCATATCAAAGTTAGTGGCAACTATTCCTTAACTAAATTCATCATGCCCATATTATTTCCTATGAGCAAGATGTCATCTAGATATAATACCAGAAACACTTCTTTGACCCCATTCCACTTTTTTCACACAAGACTCATAAAAATATTGCTCAAAACCAAAGGTCTTGACTACATTATCAAAACAAGTATTCCATGCCCTAGAAGCTTTCTTTAATCCACAAATGGAGCTTTTAAGCTTGTATAACATGTGTTCTTTTCCCTTTTCTACGAAACCATCTAGTTGTCGCATAAAGATACTCTCATCAAGACTTCCATTATGGAAAGTTGTCTTGACATCCATATGCCAAATCTCATAATCATAATGAGTAGCAATGGATAAAAGAATTCTAATAGACTTAAGCATGACTACTAGCGAAAAATATTTCTCATAATCAATCCCTTCTTTCTGAGTAAACCCTTTTGCAACAAGTCTAGCTTTGTAATTTCTTACTTTTTCATCTACTCCTCTCTTCTTCTTATAGATCCACTTGCATCCAATGGGTTTGACTCCATCTGTAAGTAGTTCTACAAGATCCTAGACTTTATTAGAGTACATGGACTCCATTTTTGATTTCATAGCAATGATCCATTTTTCTGCATCATTATCTTATAATGCTTCATCATAATTCAAAGGTTTGATATTCAACTCTTTAGGGATTCTATCAAAAGACTCTCCCAAGAGTGCATATCAAAGTGGTTTTCTTATCACTCTCCCACTAAAACTAGCCACTACATATGCAGGGGCAGATGCAGAGAGAGTTATATTATCATGGTCTTGTTGTTGAACCATATCATTTGTAGGATCTTGAGTCTCTATATTATCCTCAGCACCTTGCGGTGTAGAGATATCAACAACTTCTTCCTCTAATGCAGTTTTTTCAGTGCTACTGCCACTACCCTGATGTAATGGATTTTCAGGAATATGTACTTGTGGAATTATATGTCTATTAACATCACTCCCACTACTAAAATGTAATGGTATGTTAAATCTAACATCTGGGGTTTGAATTTGGCTTTCATTATATTCAGTAGATTGATTTGTTATCTCTTTGCTTAATTTCTGTAAAACTAGTTTACTTCTAGGAACATGGTTTGTTAAAAAATCCCTTTCAAGAAAATTAGCATTGGTGATTACAATAACTTTCTTTCCTTTAAGATTATAAAACAGACCATCTTTCGTTCCTATAGGGTACCTAATAAAAACACATACTTCTGTTCTATGTTCCAATTTTTTTTGCCTCCCCTTTCAGCAAATGTGCTGGACATCCTCAAATCTGATGTGTTTCAAACTAGGTTTTCACCTAGTCCACAGTTCAATGGTTGTCATAGGTATAGATTTAGAAGGAACTAAATTCAGAATATAATTTGTAGTTTCTAATGCATATTCCCAAAATGAATAAGGCATATCGGAGTAACTTATCATAAATCTCACCATTTCTAAATGAGTTTTATTTCTTCTTTCTGCTACATCATTTAGTAGTGGTGTTCTAGGCACAGATATTTGTGATGTAATTCCTTGTTTTGATAAGTAACTAATGAACTCATGGGAGAGGTATTCGCCATCATGATCAGATCGTAGAAACACATTTCCTGAGGTCGACTTTCTAGAGTCCTTATCAAATTGGAAATCTGAGTCTGTGTACCCTATAGACACCAACTCATTCAAATTATAGACCAACATAAAATCCTTAATCTTTTTCAAGTAAAATTCTTTGAACTTCTCAAAGCATTCAGACTTACGGCGCAACAAATAAATATATCCATATTTTGAGTAGTCATCAATGAAAGTCACAAAATACTCATATCCACCTCTTGCTTGTATGCTCATTGGGCCACATAAATCAGAATAAATTAACTCTAATTTATCATTGCCTCTATTTCCTTTTGAGGGGAATGGTCTCCTAATTATTTTACTTTCTAAATAAGATTCACATGTTTGTAGTGCCTCCATTTTTAATGAACCTAAAAGTCCATGTAAAACCAACCTTGAAATCCTAGCTAGATTTATATGACATAGACTCAAGTGCAATAAATAAGTTTCACTAAATTCAGAAAAATGCTTTCTTTTACTTGAAATATTGACATTATTCAGTTATTTAATTTGTTACAGTTCTGGAGAGACATTAATAATATAAAGATCATCAATTAATGAACCTGTAGAGATAAAATGTTTATTTCAACTAATAACACAACCATTATCAGAAAAATTAATATCATAACCATCTCTCAAAACTTTAGAAACTGAAATCAAATTTCTTCTAATAGCAAGTGCATATAATGTGTCTTTTAAAGTTAAAACTCTACCACTACCAAATGAAATGCTAAGATTTTCCTAATGCTAAAGCTGGATCCATTGAGCCATCTGCTTGAAAAATACTAACTTCACCTCTAATCAGCTTGCGCATTTCTTGAAACCCCTACAAAATAGTACAGATGTGATTAGTGGCTCCTGAATCTACACACCATGAAGTTGTAGAAACAACCGATAAATATGTTTCAACAAAAGTGAAAGTGAGTTACCTAAGTTCTTCTTCTTAGCTAAGAGAACTGGACACTGCACCTTCAATTAAGCTAGCATCTTGCAATGAAAACAGTTGCCCTTAGGCTTTTTCATGCCTCCAGTTGAAGGTGCAACTGCCTTAACTTTTTTAGCCTTTTTCTTCTTTTGTCCACCATTTGGTTTATAAGTAGAACCTTTCTCAACATGTAGTGCCATAGAGGGTACCTATTTTCTAAAAATCGTCTCTGCCGCCTACAACACATTCAACAATTGCACTAAAGATAAAATCATCTTACTTATATTATAGGTCAGGCGAAATTATTGTAAACTGTCCGGTAGAGATTGAAATATCATCTCAACTTAAGATTCATTATTGATATCAACCCCTAGAACCTCTATTTCATTTAGAAGACTTATCATCTTCAAAACATGGTCTCTAACAAGAGTACCTTCAACCATCTTAGTGTTCATGAGGTCTCTCATGGCATTTTGCTTAGCTGCGAGATTCTTGTCCCAAAACATTTGTTTGAGATTCTCTAGAATCTCAAAAGCAGAGGCCATGGCTTAATTCTGATGTTGTAATACATTTGACATCGAAGCTTTCGCCATCTTTGATAGGTGAGCTTTTCCTCATCACTAGACTCTTCATCAGGTTTTAATGGAAACTCTTCATGCAGTATAAATTTATAATCTTCAGTCTTTAAAACAATGTCATGATTTCTTCTCCAGTCAACATAATTAGGACCCTCAAGTTTATTTTGACTCAAAATAGTGGCAATGGGGTTAAAAGGAGACATATTGAATCTGAGATTGAAAAAGTTAGAGTAGATTAATATACAGTCATATAAACATTGAATAATTAAATTCAAACTCATCACATATATATATATATATATATATATATATATATATATATATATATATCATGCATCTTGAATAGCCAATCATTGGGATTGAAGAACTACTCATACAATACACATATGTAATGACAGATTATTCACTCCATAAACTTGCATAGACCTAACTCAATTGAAGAATTTACTATTAGTTTAAGTCAAGTGAAAATCCATAGTTACATTGATCCAATCATATATTACTCAGTTTTGGAGAGTTAATACAGATTATCAAACCAACAATTAAAGACGTAATGACTTGTATTAAATTCATCCATTAGGGAGGAAGGTCTAAGCCAGCACATAAATTTAATACTTCATTACTATTTAATTTTTGATAATTATAGAGAAGAAACTGAAAATCACAAACCCTAATTACATCGATCTAATCATATATTACTCAGCTTAGGAGAGGCAATACAGATTATCAAACTAGTGATTAAATACGTAATGACTTGTATTAAATTCATCCGTTAGAGAGGAAGGTATAAGCCAGCACATAAACTTAATATTTCATTACTATTTAATCTCTTGTAATTATATCATAAACCCTGGTTACATTGATCCAATCCATAATTACTCAGTTTAAGAGAGTTAATACAGATTATCAAACTAGAAATTAAATACGTAATGACTTGTATTAAATACATCCATTACGGAGGAAGGTCTAAGACAACACATAAATTTAATACTTCATTAGTCCTTAATTTTAATAATTAGAATAATTATCATGTAAATTTACACAAAATTTCAAGAAAGCACACAAAGATTTCCTATAATTAGTGCCTATTCATTTTTTTAAAATAAGACATTAGAATACAAGGAATTTAGCATGCACAACATGTGGAAAAATAAAACTAAAATTTCAATGATGTCGCCACAAATTTATACTAAGAATTATGGACCATTGGTTTATCAGTATATGAACCAAATTAATTCTTCTTTTTTTAAAAAAATCACTATAGCAATTAGGGGTACTGCCGCCAATAAACATGTGAACAAAAAATATGTATATCTTAGTCCCATTAATTAATGAAAAGTACACCCACCATTCACAGACGATAAATAAAAGAATCAGTGCTCTACATGTTATCATCATGTCGTCACTTTTCTCTGTCTTACAATACGCGATTAAACTTTACTTATGCACAATTCATTATCACATGCATTGACAATTTAAGACTTTTACATATGTATTTTTGTTTAATCTATAAAGATACAAGCAAGGATCCTGATACCAATTCTTGAAAAAAAGTACACAGCGAAAGCATTTTCAGGATCTTATAATTTACATGAATAATAGATAACAATCACAAACACGTATTACACATAAAGTATCAAGAAAATTAATTCAAGGAATACCTCTTGAAGCGTGTGCAGATGTCTTGAAGTAAACCAGACTTGAGATCCACAGTCTTCTATAGCGATCCCAAATCAACAATCGAACTCTCTCAATACTTGGGTGGGCAAGTATTGTATAGAATACTGATTCTTTTCTCTTGTTGTCTTATGGATTTTCTAGGTAAGAGAACCCCTATTTGTATTGGACGTTTCCAAATCCAAAATTAAGAAGGTTTATTTTCTTGAAATACAAGAAATCTTCTTTAATTAGAAATAGAATTTCGAGTTCCAGTTAAATATGTGCACTATAGCGACCACAGAATTTATTATTGAGGCTTCCTGTTATGGAAATAATTATTTTTAATCTGAATTATTCTTACTATAATAAATTATAAATTATTCCACTAAAACATTCATAATTGCACTCCTCTATTATATTTCAAAATTTCCCATTAAACACTTATGTAATTCCCCATGTTAAGACTACATATACTAATCAATAAATTAAATTACTGACGAATCTAATATAATGATCAAGTTCCTTTAGAGCAATACTTAACTTATTTCATGTGCCAGATTCATAAATCTACCAATCGGGTTTGCATATGAAAACTTATAAGCTTCTCATTAAAGGTGTATCCTCAATCTCTATATTGAGACATGGAATCCATCAACTAACTAATTATTTCACCGATATATATTATTATCATCCAACTTACCAGGCATAGTGACCCATCTTAGAATCTCACCATTTAATAAATCAAAATGATACGTAATATATACAGCTCATAATCGTTATATCAGGATTATAATTTTAAGTACATTTAATAGTTTAGAGAATATGTTTTTATCAATCAGTCCAAAACATCTATCTCTACTTGGTCCCATTCAATATATACAAAATGTACTAGCAAAGAATTTAAAACTATATCATTCTCATAATCAAGATAAATTACATATAATCTCATGCGACACTTTTCCCAATGGTTTGTTCAAATTTTCATCTAGATTGTGGACTATAGTTTTAACTTATAAGAACCGATGAGTTGATCTTCTATGTATAAGCTCAAACTCTATACACCAAATCATCTACTATATAAGTTAAGGACACATATATGACAAATTGATCTTTTTAATGTAATATTTTATTGAATTAAATAAATAAATAAATGAATAAACAATCATTTAATAAATAATACTATATCTAAATGCATGTTTAATAGTATTTCCTAACAGTTGCTACCATCAAGGTTCTTTAGAGAAGCCAACAAGTTGAGAGTTCTACATGGGAAGCTGAGGCGGACATCCAAAATCGATATCCCTATCTCTTCCATTTTACTCGAGCCAATGGGACTAATTCTAAGTCCCCTATGTGATTTCAAGTCTTATGTATCAGTCATTATGTCAATTGCGTGCATTCATGTTTATGTGGACAAGTTCATGGTGATTTTGACAATTACGTTGAGATTTTAAAAATAATGTTTAAGTGCATTATTGCATACTTGTTGAGGTTGATCTCTTCATGATCATCCTTCATATATATGTTTCTTTGACATTCGAGGATGAATGTTCCAAGGGGAGATATTGAAATAACTCCAAAAAGTGCCCGAAAATGTACATCAAAAGTGCCCATAATAGTAATTTCAATATATCTTAAAAATTCGTATGTGATATCGACAATCTGACTTCATATTCTTGATCAAGAGGCAAAATTGAGTGGGAGATGGGTCTAACACTGATTTTATAGCAACCATATCAAAATTTTATTTTCCAAGAAAATGCAATTTTCAGAGACGATCCGCGCCCCTTGCGTGACACGGCCAGGGCACAGATCAGTATTATTTTTGCCAATTTTTGGTTGTTCAATTCAAGGCCTTTGGGTCTTAGGGCTAAGTCTTCCCATGCATAAGAAACCATATATGTAGTCATTTTTCAACTTCATATCATAGAAGACTTTCTCGAAAACCTTCCCAAACACTTAGACAAATATTTCACTCAAAATCAAAGGTCCCAAACTTATTTTGGATCTTAAGGAATTCACTCAAGCTTCAAGTTCTCAATCAAATCTTCATTAAGGAATTCTCAAAACTAGAGGCATGTGGGTGGGTTTCAACCGTTGGGTCCTTTCTCCCACAGTACCTAACCTTCCCTTTTACATAAATTGTATGGTTTTAAGTTGATTTATTATGGGTCTTAATTATTATGAATTTGACTATGAACTATGTTGAAGTTTAATAAAAGTGTGACTGTTTAAGCATATTTTACGCTATAAATCTATGATCTATTTTGAGATTTGATGAAGTGTTTCAATGTATATTGCATAAGGGTATTACTAAGTGTTGGTGGGTTGATTTACTTCATGTTTTCTGGCATGAATTCACTCTTGAATTGCATAGTTTTACACTAGCATTACACATCCTCAAAGTGTTTGATAAAATATCTGTTTTTTTATTCTTGAGCTATTGATGATCCATTGCATGACCTATGACTTGAATAGCTTGACGATGATGAAAGGAGTGCATAAATGATTTATTATCATGGAAAGTATCTATAGTGTTGCAAGTGAACATACCAAACATGAGGGGTATCTACCTCATCAACCTTGTCGGGTGGTGGCAATCCCGTACTACCAAAGATGAGGGGTATGTACCTCATCCACCTTGTCGAGTGTTGGCAATCCCATACTATCATAGATGAGGGGTATGCACCTCATCCACCTTATTGGGTGATGGCAATCCCGTACTACCATAGATGAGGGGTATGTACTTTATCCACCTTCCAAGAAGGTGGTATGCCTTGAATTCCAAGTACTAATTTGCTTGGTCTATGATGATGGTCTCTTTTTACACATGTAATATGTTCTATATAAGCATGTTTTACTTCAAGTATTGTTCATGCATGACATGTTTCTAATAAACTATCTCTTGCTTACGATTATGCATTTCAATTATGTTACATGGCATCCTACATATACTTAGTACTTTCAAATGTACTAACGCATACTCTATGACTACATGATGTTACCATGTAGGAACAGGAGCTCCACTTTATCACCTTCCTCCACGGGGCTAGTACTATCTCTTCAAGCAAGTTTGGCGAGTCCTCAACTCCGAAAATAATATCTTTTGTTCCTATGTATGCAAAGACTCTCTTTATATTATTATATACTTTTGACTATGAGGGTGAGCCCAAAAAGTTATCTTGGCCCCTGCTCAATTCTAAGTTTAGAGGTGTTGTTGGACAAATTATGTAATGATGCTATAAGCTTGATTCTCTTAGACTCTTTTGATGTTTATATGATATGAAAGACTTCCCTTAGTCTCTTTGCCCTTATGAGCATTGACTCTCTTGACTATTGTATGTTTTAAGCCATGAAAGACTCCCTTAGTCCCTTGGCCTTATTTATATTCTCTTATTGTTGTTTAATTACTCCTGTAACATAGGATATGTAATGATATGTTAAGAGGCTTATTTGGGGTCCCTTCGGGTTCCCTATTCGCCGTGTCACATCTATGTATCCATGACACTATGCGTACAACACCTATACTTAGTCATTTTTCAATCATATTCCATTCAAGATATTCCCCAAAACCCTCTCTAACACTTGGACAAATATTTCATCCAAATTCAAGTGTTTCAAACTCATTCCGAATCTCAAGAAATTCATTAAAGCTACAAGTTCCCATTCAAATCTTCATCAAAAAAATATCTAAATTTGAGGTATGTGGATTTCAACCATTGGGTCCTTTCACCCATGTTGCCCAACCTTTCTTTTTATTTAAATTGCATTATTTCAAGTGAATTTATGTATGGGTACTTCTTACTATAGATTGATTATAAACTATGTTGGGGTTTCATGAAATATGGACCGTGTCAGCACGTTTTAGAGCTATGAATGTATGTTCTATTATGAGATTTTATGAAGGGTTTTAATGTATTTTGTATGAGTGTGTTACCAAGTATTGGTGGGTTGATTTACATTAAGTTTCCTCACAACATTTCACTTTTGAATTGTATGATTTTGCACTAGCATTATACACCTACCAAGTGTTTGATAAAATATCTGGTTATGGATTCTTGAGTTATTGATGATCTATCGTATGGCTTATGAGTCAAATAACTTTATGATAATTAAAGGAATATTTATATGTGATGATGTCATGAAAAATATCTATGGTGTTACAAGTTGACCACACCTTATGGAGGGGGTGATATTCCTCAACCACCTTGTTAGGGTGTGCTATACCCGTACTACCATGTTGAAGGGTATATAACTAAATCTCCATGTCTAGGGGTGCTATACCTGTACTACCATGTTGAGGGGTATATACCTTGGCCACCTTGTGGGGGTAGGGGTCCCATGTATGTGCTACCATGTTGAGAGGTATACACCTTGGCCACCTTGTCGAGAGGTGTTATGCCCGTAATACCAATTGAGGGATAGATACCTCAATCACCTTTAAGGGGGTTATATGCCTTAGATTCCAGGTACTATTTACTTGGTCTATGCTGTGGTCTCTTCCTAACATGTTATATGTTCTATATAAGCATGTTTTACTTCAAGCATTGATCATGCATGCCATCTTGCTATTATACTTACCCATTGCTTATGTAAATGCATTTTGGTTATATTGCCTATCTCTTGTTGCATTGCATCCTACGTAGTTACTACATTCAAATATACTAACGCATACTCAATGCCTACATGATGTTACTATGTAGGAACCGAAGACCTTCACGATCATCCTCCCTGTGGGTAGTTGGTCATCTTGAAGATAAGCTATTGGTGAGTCATCCATTTCAGGGACACTTTCTTTGCACTCTTACTTTCGTTATCTCTTTGTGTTGAACCATGATACTAAAAGGGTGAGCCTAAAAAGTTATCTTGGCCTCCGTCCAATCTATGTTACAAGTGATATTGGACAAGTGATGTAATTATGCTTTGAGATTTGACTCTTCATGATTTATGCTATTAAAGTCTTCCCTTAGTCCCTTTATCCTCATTTATTCTCTCTTATTGTTGTTTAATTTCTTTTGCGACCAAGGATGTGTATAAGATATGAGCAAGAGGCTTGTTTGGGGTCCTCTTCGGGTTCCCATTCGCTGTGTTACATCTAGGCCATAGGCTTGGGTCGTGACAAACTTGGTATCAGAGCACTAGGTTGTTAATGGTCCTCGGCATCCAACACACTGCGTTGATTAGAGTCTTATTCACGGTTATGAAGTGCATCTCAACTCAGAGTAAGAGGCTGTGAGGCATTTTAGGAAATATTTCCATTCTTCTTGATCTATGTCATGCTATTGAAGTTAAGTTAAGTCTTTCCCTTAATGAATATTCTTTGATTGCTAGATCATGCCTAATCCAAGAGGAAGAAGAGCATGTACTTCTGAAGAGCAACCAGCCCCTCCCGCTCCTCAAGCTCCTCAAGATGGGAAAGTGGCCCATGAGGAGTTTTGAGATTCTATTACCATGTTAGCCCATGCCATGGCCAATCAAATCAACCAAGGGTCCCAAGCCCCTCTTGCTCCTACTCTGGCTTCTAAGGTGAGGGATTTCACAAGAATGAATCCACCAGAGTACCAAGGGTCTAAAGTGGATGAGGATCCTCAAGAATTTATTTACAAGGTGTATAAAGTTTTGTCTATTATGGTGTTAGATTTGAGGAGAAAGTGGAGTTTGAGGCCTACCTACTCAAAGGGGTAGCCCAAATATAGTTTACTCAATGAAAGGAGGAGAAGGGTAACAACAATGTGATCCCTTAGGAGGAGTTTAAGGTGACATTTCTCAATCAGTTCTTCCCTCTTGAGCTAAAAGAGGCCAAAATAATAGAATTCATTAGTGTAAAGTCAGGGTCAATGAGTGTGAGGGAGTATGCCCTCAAGTTCAACCAACTATCTAAATATGCTCCACAATTGGTAGCCGAGCCAAGGTCTAGGATGAACAAGTTTTTGATGTGTGTATTCAATTTGGTGAACGAGAAGTGTCGTACCGCTATGTTGATAGATAATATAGACTTGTCTCACCTCATGTTTTATGCCGAACGATTGGAGGGGGAAAAGTTGAGAAAAAGGACAATAGGTGAGGCCAAGAAGGCCTATTTTGAAAGTAGATTCCAAGGTCCCAAGGTGGCCGGTTTTATCAAGGCCAAGGGTCTTCCAATGCTCCTAATAGAAGTTTTGCTAATAACAACCTAAGGGTCCAAGGTGGTGGTAGTATGATGCCTAATTCTATGTGCCCAAGATGTGATAGAGGCCATGATGGCCCATGATTGAAGAACACCAATGTTTTCTATTGTTGTGGAGAAGTGGTTCATAAGATGATTGATTATCATTGTAATCATAATAAGGGTGGAGATGGACATCCACAAGGGCAAGGTTGAAATGCAGGTCCTATAGGAAGGGGAGGTCAACAAGGTGGTACCCCAAGGCACAATCAGTTCTATGCTCTTCAAGGAAGACAAAGGGTAGATGAGGTGCCCAATATCGTCATCGATATGTTAAAAGTCTTTAATTTTGATGTGTATATATTGGTAGAACCGGGTACCACTCTTTCTTTTGTTACTCCTTTTGTTGCCAGAAAGTTTCAAGTTAAACTCGAGTTGTTGTGGGAGCCATATGAAGTGTCCACTCTCACTGGTGTATCCATTATTGCTTGAAGGGTCTATAGAAATTGTCCCATTTTCAGTTTGCATAAAATGCTAGTTTATGAGTTTGTTGAGTTGGATATGGTAGATTTTAATGTCATTCTTGGAAAAGATTGGTTGCATGCATATTATGCCACTATTGATTGTAGAATCCGCAGGGTCAAATTCCAATTCCCTAATAAGCCCATCCTAGAGTGGGAGAGTCATGATGTGGTGGTCAAACATAGATTCTTTTCTTGCATTAAAGCCCATAAGTTCATTTCTAAGGGGTGTCTCTATCATCTTGTGAGGGTTAGGGATTTTGAGTCCAAAGTCCTTCCTATAGAGTCGGCTCCAGTGGTCAATGAGTTCCTTGATGTCTTTCTTAGTGAGCTTGACAGTGTTCCTCCTAAAAGGGAAATAGATTTTGGTTTAAACCTCCTTATTGATACTCAAGCCATTTCTCTTCCCCTTTACCATATGGCCCTGGCGGAGTTAAAGGAGTTGAAGGAGCAATTGAGAGATTTGTTGGAGAAGGGTTTCATTAGGCCTAGCCAATCACCTTAGGGTGCGCTAGTGTTGTTTGTGAAGAAGAAAGATAGTTCCCTTAGAATGTGCATTGACTACCGGCAACTTGATAGGATCACCATATAGAATAAGTACCCTCTACCAAGGATTAATGATATTTTTGACCAACATCAAGGGGCTAGTCACTTCTCTATGATTAATCTTCTGCTCAGGCATCACCAAGTGAAAGTGAGAGAGTGTGGAATTCCTAAAATGGCCTTCTGACTAGGTATGGGCACTATAAGTTTATGCTTATATCCTTCAAGTTGAGTAATACACCGACTATCTACATGGATTTTATGAATAGGGTTTTTTAACCCTACCTTGATTTATTTATGGTTGTTGTTATTGATGATATCTTGATCTATTCCCACAGTGACAAAGAGCATGTGGATTGCTTGAGAGTAGTGCTATAAATCTTAAGGGACGAGTAGTTCTATGCAAAGTGTGACAAGTGTGAGTTTTGGTTGATAGAGGTTGCCTTTTTAGTTCATGTGCTATCATAGGATGTTATCAAGGTGGGTCCTAAAAAGATTGAGGTGATTAGAAATTGGCCTAGACCTCTGAACCATCGGATTTTAGAAGTTTCTTGGGCTTAGACAGTTACTACCCGAGGTTTTTGAATGGGTTCTCTTCTATTGCTTATCCCATGAATAAGTTGACCCAAAAGAAGGCAAAATTTGTGTGGACCGATGAGCGTGAAAAGAGTTTCCAAACTTTGAAAGACAAACTTGTCTTTACTCCTTTCTTGTCTCTACCAGAAGGGTTGAAAGGGTTTGTTGTGTATTATAATGCTTCAAGAATTAGTTTTGGTTGTGTTTTGATGCAAAATGGTAAGGTGATAGCTTATGCCTCTAGACAACTTAAGGTGTATAAAAGAATTATCCTACTCATGATATTGAATTAGTTGCCTGGTATTTGCTTTGAAAATTTAGCATCATTACTTGTATGGGCTTCATGTTAATATGTTCACCGATCATAAGTGTCTAGAATATATGTGCAACCAAAAAGATCTCAACTTAAGAAAACGAAGGTGGTTAGAGCTTCTTAAAGATTATGATATGAGTGTACATTATCACCTAGGTAAGGCTAATGTTGTGGCCAATGCTCTAAGTAGGGTGTCTATAGGTAGCCTAGCTCATGTTGATGGTGGGTGCAAGGAGGTGGCTAGAGAGGTCCATCTGTTGGCTCGATTGGGGGTTAGGTTGGAAGAGGTTGATAATAGTGGTGTTGTGGTTGTTGATGGTTCTAAATCTTCATTGGTTGAGGAGATAAAGGCAAAATAAGATCTTAACCCCGCCTTATTAGAGTTGAAGGCCTTAGTGAGAGATGGTAAGGTGGAGGTTTTCTCCCATGGGGGAGATAGTTCCCTTAGGTACCAAGGTAGGTTATGTGTGACCAATGTTGATGACTTGAGAGAGAATGTGTTAGATGAGGTTCATAATTCTTCCTATTCTATTCACCCCAGTTCCACAAAGATGTATAGAGATTTGAGGGAAGTGTTTTGGTGGAGTGGTATAAAGAGAGATATTACTATGTTTGTACCCGATTATCACAATTGCCAACAAGTCAAAGTCGAACATCAAAGGTCGGGTGGCTTAGCCCAAGATATAGTGATTTCTACTTGGAAGTGGGAGAAAATTAACGTGACTTTTGTGGTTGGGTTTCCTAAGACTAGAAAGCATTTTGATTCTATTTGGGTTGTGGCTAATAGAATGACAAAGTCAGCTCATTTTCTACAGGTCAAAACTACATATGGTGCCGAAGATTATGCTAGATTGTACATTCATGAGTAGGTTAGATTGCATGGGGTGCTTTTGTCTATCATTTCAGATCATGGTGCTCAATTCACTCCCTATTTATGGAGGTCCTTCCAAAAGGGTCTTGGTACCAAAGTAAAGCTTAGTATGGCCTTTCACCCTCAAATGGATAGCAAAGCCGAAAGAACTATCCAAACTCTTGAGGATATGCTTAGAGCTTGTGTTTTGGAGTTTGAGGGTAGTTGGGATAAACATCTTTCACTCATTGACTTTGCTTACAACAATAGCTATCATTCAAGCATTGGTATTGCTCCTTTTGAGGTCTCTATGATAGATGTTGTAGATCCCCAGTTAGATGGTTTGAGGTGGGGCAAATGGCTTCCTTGGGTCCAAATCTGGTTATGGAGTCCATGGAGAAGGTGAGGTTGATAAGGGAAAGGTTGAAAATAACCCAAAGTCGATAAAAGTCCTATGCGGATGTGAGGAGAAAGGATCTTGAATTTAGGGTGGGTGATTGGATCTGTTTGATGCTCTCACCCATGAAGGGTGTGGTTCGTTTTGGTAAGAAAAGTAAATTAAATCCAAGATTTGTGGGTCCTTATAGTGTGTTCAGGAGGATTGGTTAGGTGGCCTATGGGTTGGAGTTGCTCAATGATATGAAAATGGTTCATCCGATCTTACATATGTCTATGTTAAGGAAGTGTGTAGGTGACCCAAGTGCTATTATGCCTTTAGATGTTGTGGGTGTTGTAGAAGATAATTTGACTTATGAAAAGGTCTCAGTATAAATTTTTTATAGACAAGTGAAGAGGTTTAGGAACAAGGATATTGCTTCCGTCAAGGTTCTTTGGAGAAACCAACAAGTTGAGAGTGCTACATGGGATGCTTAAGGTACTAATTAAGTTCCCTACATGATTTCAAGTCTTAAGTTTCAACCCTTGTGTTATTTACATGCATTCATGCTTATGTTGGCAAGTTCATAATGATTTTGACACTTATGTTAAGATTTTCAAAATGATATTTAAGTTCATTGGTTGCATTCACCTATTGGGCTTAACTCACCTTGATTATTTCTCTCATATACGTTCTTTAACATTTGGGGATGAATGTTCTCAAGGGGGAGATATTGAAATGCCCCAAAAAGTGCTCAAAAATGTGCCTCGGAAATGTCCAAATTCATAATTTCCATATATCCCAAAATCTGTGCATGATATTGAAAACCTACTTCATATTCATGATCAGGGGGAAAAATTGAATGGAAAATAGGTATAACCCCAATTTTAGAGAAGCCATAACAAAAATTGATTTTTCAAAGTTGGCGAAAAACAAAATCGATCCACGCCCCTGGCGCAACGCGTCCAGGGCGCAGACACGTATTATTTTTGTACCAATTTTCCTGTTTCAGTCCAAGGCTTTGAGGGCTTGGGCCTAAGCCTTCCTATGCATAAAAACACCTACACTTAGTCATTTTTCTACCCCATATCATTCAAGATATTTTCCAAAACCCTCTCTAACACTTAGCCAAATATTTCATCCAAATTTAAGTGTTCCAAACTCATTCCGAATCTGAAGAAATTCATTCAAGCTTCAAGTTCCCATTCAAATCTTCATCAAGGAAATCTCTAAATATGAGGTATGTATTTTTCAACCATTGTGTCCTTTCACCCATATTGCCCAACCTTCCTTTTTATGTAAATTTCATGTTTTCAAGTCGATTTATCCATGGGTACTTCTTACTATGAATTGATTATAAACTATGTTGGGGTTTCATGTAATGTTGATTGTTTAAGCATGTTTTGGGCTATTAATCTATGTTCTATTATGAGATTTGACTAGGGGTTTCAATGTATGTTGCATGAGGGTGTTACCAAGTGTTGGTAGGTTGATTTACATTAAGTTTCCTCATATTATTTCACTCTTGAGTTGCATGATTTTGTACTAGCATTACACACCCACCAAGTGTTTGATAAAATGTCCCGTTATGGATTATTGAGTTATTGATGACCTACTGTATGGCTTATGAGTCAAGTGACTTTATGATGATAAAAGAAATGTTTGCATGTGATGATTTCATAAAAAGTATCTATGGTGTTGCAAGTTGACCACACCATGTTAAGGGGGTGATATGCCTCAACCACCTTGTCGGGGGGTTCTATGCCCGTATTACTATGTTGAGGGATATATATTTCAATCGCCTTGTCTGGGGGTGCTATGCTCGTACTACCATGTTGATAGGTATATACCTAGGCCACCTTGTGGGTGGGTGCCATGCCCGTACTACCATGTTTAGGGATACATACCTTAGCCACCTTGTCAGGGGGTGCTATGCCCATACTACCAATTGAGGGGTAGATACCTTAATCACCTTTCAAGGGGGTGATATACGTTATATTCCAAGTACTAGTTCCTTGGTCTATGATGACGATCTCTTCCTACATATGTAATATGTTCTATATAAGCATGTTTTACTTCAAGCATTGATCATGTATGCCATCTTGCTATTATACTTAACCATTGCTTATGTATATGCATTTTAATTATGATGCCCATCTCTTATTGCATTGCATCCTAAATACTTAGTACATTCAAACATACTAACACATACTATATGCCTACATGATATTACTATACAGGAACTAGAGCCCGTCATGATCATCCTCCCCGTGGCTTGTTGGTCATCTTGAAGATAAGCTCTTGGTGAGTCCTCAAATTCCGAGATACCAGCTTTGCACTCTTACTTTGGTTATCTCTTTATGTTGAACCATGATACTGAAAGGGTGAGCTCGAAAAGTTGTCTTGGCCCCCGCCTGATCTATGTTAGAGGTGTTGTTGGACAAGTGATGTAATTATGCTTTGAGATTTACTCTTCATGATTTATGCTATTAAAGACGTCCATTAGACCCTTTATCCTTATTTATTCTCTCGTGTTGTTGTTTAATTGCTTTTGCAACCAAGGATGTGTAAATGATATGATCAAGAGGCTTGTTAGGGGTCCACTTTGGGTTCCCATTCACCATGTCACATCTAGGCCCTAGGCTTGGGTCATGACACCCAATCTAGAGGTGTCACAATAAATGCCAAATCCATCAATCCCCTCAGGCAATGTCAACATTGGTAGTCAACCTCGTCTTCAACTCTTAGAAACTCCTCTCATACTCATCAGACTATTAAAGCTTGATGTTCTTCTGAGTCAGTATAGCGAATGGTGCAAATATGGAGGAAAGCCTATCAACAAATCTGCGGTAGTAACTAGCCAAACCAAGAAAACTTTGTATATCTATCGAAGAGGTTGGTCTGGGTCATTTCTTCACCGGCTCAATCTTCTGAGTATCTACTCGCATACTATCTTCCAAAACTATATGACCTAAGAATGCCACATACTTAAGCCAAAACTCACACTTCAAAAGTTTTGCATACAACTCATTATCCTTGAGGATCTGCAAAATAATCTAAAGGTGATTAGCATGCTCCCCCTCACACCTAGAATACGCCAAAATATCCTCGATAAACATGATCACAAATATGTCAAGATACTGTCTAAATACTGTGTTCATCAAGTCCATAAAGGCTGCAGGTGTATTTTTCAACACAAAGGACAACACCAAAAACTCGAAGTGACCATATTGGGTCTGAAAAGTCGTGTTCAGGATGTCATAATATCTCACTTTCAACTAGTGATAGCCTGACCAGAGGTCTATCTTGGAGAAAACAGTGGCACCCTAAAGTTGGTCAAGCAAGTCATCGATCCTCAAAAAGGGGTACTTATTCTTGACTATTACCTTATCCAACTGGTGGTAGTCAATACACATTCTAAGGGAACCATCCTTCTTTTGTATGAACAATACCGCAGCACCCATGGAGAGATACTCGGTCTAATAAATCCCTTCTTTGGAAAATCTCTCAACTGGTCCTTCAGCTCTTTCAACTCTGCAGGGGCCATTTTATGTGGGTGAATAAAAATAGGTTTGGTGTTGAGGAAAACATCAATTTCGAAGTCAATCTCCCTATCATGTGGGACTCTAGGCAGATCCTCAGGAAATACATCAGGAAATATACTCACAATCGGGACAAACTCAAGAGTAGGAGGCTCAACATCATCAGACTTAACTTGCACGAGGTGATAGATACATCCCTTAGAGAACAATTTTCAGGCCTTGAGGTAGGAAATAAACATATCCTTATGCACAATATAATCTCCCTTCCACTCAATAATAGGCTCAGTGGGTAACTGAAACTTGATGGTTTGGGTTCTATAGCCAACAAAGGCATAATAAACGTGAAGCTAGTCCATGCCAAGAATAACATCGAAATCAACTATTTCCAACTCTATCAAATCTGCAAGAGTATCTCTATGGTAGATAAATACTACACAATCTATACAAACTCTCTCTACTAGAACAGACTCACTAACAGGTGTAGATATAGAAAATGGCTCAAGCAAGAACTCAGGAAGGATCTCAAACTTACTAGCCACATATGGAATCACAAATAACAAAGTTCCACCTAGATCAAGAAATACATAACAATCAAGAGAAAATATTCAAAGCATACCGATCCTAACATTTGGTGTAGCCTCTAAGTCTTATCAGTTTCTTATAGCATTCAGATGGATTGTCCTACCGTTGATCCCTAGTGTAGCACCTTTCTGATTGCCTTTTGCTAGTGGCACCAAACTAGAAAATTAAGCCTTGTTGCTCTATAATGGATATTCTATCTGAAAATGACCTATCTAGCACACTTGTAGAAACTATTCCCTCTCTCTCTGCACTCTCACAAATGCATTCTACCACATTTCCTATAAGTTGGCTTCCCTTTTGAACCAAGGGTCACACTAGTCTGAGACCCCTGTGCTCTGAAGTTCTGCTGACCTTAGGAGTTTTGCTCATACTTGTAACTCAGGGCAACTGCACTTACTAAGGAAGGTGCATAACCCGATGGTCTTTTTTGGAAGTAGTAATTATTTTCCTTTCTCTACTTAGGCTGATTAGGCTCTAGCCTTGCAAACTTGGCCTTCCTGTTCAGATGCTCCTTTCTATCTCTTTTTTATCCTCCTCAAGTTATTATGCATAAACCATGACTCTAGAAATATCCAAACCTGGGATCAACAATGTTGCTTTCGACTATTTCTTTATATGTTTACCCAGGCCAGGAATGAACTTCCTCATTTTTGCCCTCTTGTCTTGGACCATCTTTGGAGCATGCTCAGATTGCTAGATAAACTTGAGGTTGTATTCCTTGATGGTCAACCTTCTTGCTTCAGTTTCATGAACTCCTCAATCTTGCCTCGCTCAGCTCTTAGGGAAAGAAGTGAACAAGGAACACACTCTTGAATTCACTCCACTCAGCAGGCTCGGCATTCTCATCTCGACCCTCTTCCCACTAATTATACGAAATGTTTGCCATATCCTTCAATTGATAAGCAACATCTCAACTCCCTCATTCTTTGTTGCATGCATGGCTTTCAAGACTACATCTCATTAATGAAATTTCGAGGGTCCTCCTCAACCTTTAACTTTGTGAAGATTGGTGGGTTCATCCTCAGAAAGTCCCAAAGCCTAGTTGTAGCAGTTGGCTCCTGGGAGCTAGGACTTGAAGCGTGTGAACTCTAGTTCCCACTCTGAGCAACTATTAGTCTGTGAACACCCATAAACAAGACTTTACTAGATATAGCTTCATAGACTCCTGAGGACACTTGAACTCTATGCTATGATACCAAGTTTGTCATGCCCTAGGAGGGTATCCTTGGTGTGGGGCACTCGAAGAACCACTATTGATTCCCTAAGAGTACTATCTACCCTCATCGTCACATCTTACTTGACAGTAGAAGAATTACTCCAAATACAACTCATCATGAAGAAATAAGCACTTATAGAGGTTAGGGTCGAATCCACAGAGAATTCAGGGTTTGACCAAATTGACTCACCAATAATCATTTCAAGTACAAATCAACTATATTCTCTAGAATGGCGGGGGGGGGGGCATTTGCAAATTGGAATGAAATAACTACAAAAAATTGTACTAATAATCATGAAGAGACAATCAATTTGAAGAGCAACCTGGGAATTGTGTTTCGAATGATTCACCAACTAAAATACCCCAGATAACATAACCCTAATTGAGACATTGCACATAGGATGGTAACTTAGGTTCTTCTAGCCCTCTTGTAAAGGTGAAGGTCAAATTTCACTATAGCGCTTGTTCGGCAACCATGGTGTACAAACCAACCGTTACTCAATTTCCCAGTCAACCTCTCCTTGGTTAGGTATTGTTGATTAGATGAGAACACATCAATCGAATCCTATCATCCATTTCATTTTCCTATTCATCACTACCTTGGTCGAGATCATGACATTGGGCAGGGTTTGGTATTAGCCACCGCCAAACAACAAGCATTCTAAAGGAAAATGGACAATACATGCAAATGCCCAATCAAAGAATTGCAAATAATCTGGTTTATTAGAAGGTAGCTACTCATGGTTCCACAATCCTAAGTTGTTGGGGGTTAGCTACTCATAGCTAGGGTAAAATCATAAACAATAAATAGAATAAACATGGTTGAGAAATCACCCAAAGAAAATGAAGAAGAAAAACCACCTTGATGTTAAAATCACAAGCTTGAATAATGGAGTTGAATTACATGTGATTTTGAATCCCCAAATTGGTACTTCAAAGTAAAACCCTATGTACCTATACTAAACCCTAGAAAATGCTCACTACAATATTTTTAGAATAATCTCTACAATCTGAATCTCCTTTAAAAATCCTAACTTAAACTATTTATAAATTACAAAAAAGGACCTTAAAATAAATAAGAAAAGTTTCGTCAGCAGCAATTAAGTTTGTAGGTATGACTCGTAGGGTGACGTACGAGTCATATTCGGGCTTTTGTAGTTAGTACTTGGCATTTTGAATTTAACTGGTATGATCCATACTAAGAGTCATTGTATGGTCTATGACTCGCACCCTGGCCTCATATGGCTGAACTTCAATTTCTCAAATTTTGATTTTAGGAAGTTGTTAATCACTACGGTCATCCTCTACTACTCGTAGCTTGGGCCATGACACATAGTGGGTCTCTATAACGACCCAAGACTAGGGCCTTGACGTAATATGGCGAATGGGGCACTTGAAGGGACCCCTAACAAACGTCTTAACATATCATTACACATCCTTCGTTGCATAAACAATTAAACAATAATAAGAGAATAGAAATCAGGGCAAAGTGACTAATAGAGTCTTTCATAACTCAAACATACAAGAGTCAAGAGAGTCAACGCTCATAACATCAATACATAACTTATCCAACAACACCTCTAGACTTAGAATTGGGGGGGGCCAAGACAACTTTTCGGGCTCACCCTCATAGTCAAAAACATACAATAAGATAAAGAGAGTCTTTGCATACAAAGGAACAAAAGGTATCATCCTCGGAGTTGAGGACTCACCAAACTTGCTTAAAGAGATAGTACTAGCCACATGAAGGAAGATGATCAAGTGGAGCTCCAGTTCCGACATGGTAAAATCTTGTAGACATAGAGTATACATTAGTATGTTTGTATGTCATAAGTATGTAGGGTGCAATGCAACATGAGATAAGCAATATAATCGAAATGCATAATCACAAGCAAGAGATAGTATATTAGCAAGATGGCATGCATGAACAATGGTTGAAGTAAAATATGCTCATATAGAACATATTACATAGGTAGGAAGAGACCATCATTATAGACCAAGCAACTTAGTATTTGGAATCCAAGGCATGCCACCCACTTGGTAGGGTGGTGAGGTACATACCCCTCATCTTTGGTAGTATGGGATTGCCACAATCTGACAAGGTGGATGAGGTACATACCCATCATATATGGTAGGATGGGATTGCCACCACCCGACAGGGTGGATAAGGTACATACCCCTAATCTATGGTAGTACGGGATTGCCACTACCCAATAATATGGATAAGGTACATACCCTTCATCTTTGGTAGTACGAGATTATCACAACCCAACAAGGTGGATAAGGTACATACCCCTCATCTATGGTAGTACGGGATTGCCACTACCCAATAATATGGATAAGGTACATACACTTCATCTTTGGAAGTACGAGATTATCACAACCCAACAAGGTGGATAAGGTACATACCCCTCATCTATGGTAGTACGGGATTGCCACTACCTGACATGGTGGATGAGGTACATATCCCTCATCTTTAGTATGGTCAACTTGCAACACTATAGATACTATTTATGAAATCAACACATTCATATATTGCATTCATCAACATACAGTCACTTGACTCTTAGGTCATGCATTAGATCAACAGTAACTCAAAAACCCTAAACCGGATATTTTATCAAACACTTTGTGGGTGTGTATACTAGTATAAAGCCATGCAAGTCAAGAGTGAAATAATGCAAGAAAACTTAAAGTAAATCAACCCACCAATATTTGGTAATACCCTTATATGATATACATTGAAACCACTCATGAAATCTCTATTTCATAGATTCATAGCTCAAAACACGCTTAAAAAATCACACTTTTATGAAACCCTAATAAAGTTCATAGTCAAATTCATAATAAGTAAGACTCATAAGTAAATCAACTTAGAAACATACAATTTATGTAAAAAGGAAGGTTGGACACCATGGGGGAAAGGACCTGATGGTTGAAACTCATATTCCTTAACTTTAGAGATTTCCTTGATGAAGATTTGAATGAGAACTTGAAGCTTGAATGAAATCCTTAGATCCACAATTAGATTGGGACACTTGAATTTTGGGTGAAATATTTATTTAAGTGTTAGAGGGGGTTTTGGGGAATGTCTTGTATGATATTGGATGGAGAAAGACTAAGTATAGGTGTTTTTACTCATAGGAAGGCTTAGGCTCAACAATCCAAAGCCTTAGGCCGAAATGGAAAAACTGGCAACAAAATACACTTCTCCATGATGGGTGTGTATCGCAGAGCCATCACAAATATCCTTTAGAAGTGAAACTTTTGCAAAAACAAAATTTTGCTACGGTTGCTCTAAAATCGGTGTTAGCTCAATTCC
>DF357543.1:87192-128949 GCA_000787875.1 Solanum virginianum
AGCTCAATTCCCCTCTCAATATTCCCCTGATCAATAATATGAAGTCAGATTTTTGATATCATGTATGGATTCTAAGATATATGAAAATTACAATTATGGGCATTTTCGAGGGACATTTTTGGCACTTTTTGAGGTCATTTCAATATTTCCCCCTTTGAAACATTCATCCACGAATGTCAAAAAACCTATACAAGAGAAATAATCAAGATGATTTCAGCCCAGACAAGGATGCAACCATGCACTTAAACATCATTTCAAAAATCTCAACATAAGAGTCAAAATCACCATGAACTTGTCAATTTAAACATGAATGCATGCAAATGACATAAGGGCTGGAACTTAAGACTTGAAATTATGTAGGGGACTTAGATTAGTACCTTAGGTCAAAGTGGAGTAGAAGAGATAGGGATATTGCTTTTGCATGTTCGCTTCCACTTTCCATGTGGCACTTACAACATGTTGATTCCTCCTAAGGACCTTAACGGAAGCTACATCCTCGTTTCTAAACCTCTTCACTAGTCTATCCAAATTTCCACTGGAACCTCTTCATAAGCCAAGTCAACTTCAACTACACCCACAACATCTAATGGAACAATAACATCTGGGTCACCCACATACTTCCTCAACATAGGCATATGGAAAATCGAATGAACCAAGTCCATTTCATTAGGCAACTAAAACTCATAGGCTACCTAGCCAATCTTCCTCAACACCCTATAAGGACCCATGAATCTTGGACTCAATTTACCCTTTTTACCAAAATGAACCACACCCTTCATCGGTGAAACCTTCAAATAGATCAAATCACCAACCCTAAAGGCGAGATCCCTTCTACTTGCATCGGTATAGGACTTTTGAGGAGTTTGGGCTATTTTTAACCTTTCTCTAATCAACCTCACTTACTCTAAGGCCTCTATCACCAAATCTGGACTTAATAAGGCTATCTTTCCCACTTTAAACCACCCAACCGGTGATCTACAACATTTACCATAAAAGGCCTCATCTAAAATTAACCTCCTCAAGTCATTGACATTTGGCACACACAATCTACCTTGGAACCTAAGGGCACCATCTCCCCCTTTGGAGAAAACCTCCACCTTACCATCTCTCACCAAGGTCGTCAACTCTAAAAAGGTGGGGTCAAGATCTTGTTTTACCTATACCTCCTCAACAAATGGAGATTTGGAACCATCAACCACCACTACCCTACCATTGTAAACCTCTTCCAACCTAATCCCCAATCTAGCCAACCGATGGACCTCTCTAGCCACCTCCTTACCACTATCCTCAACATGAATTAGGCTACCCATAGACACCCTACTTAAACCATCGACCATAAAATTAGCCTTACCAGAATGACAATGTATACACATATCATGATCCTTAAGGAGTTCTAGCCATCTTCTTTGTCTCAAGTTAGACCATTTTTAGTGAACACATATTGGAGACTCTTATGATTGATAAACACATCAACTGCACCCCATAAATATAATAACGCCAAATTTCTGACGCAAATACCATGGCGGCCAATTCAAGTTCATGGGTAGTATAAGTCTTTTCATGCACCTTAAGTTGTCTAGAAGCATAGGCTATAGCCTTACACTTTTGCTTCAATACACAACTCAAATCAATTCTTGAAGCATCATAATACACCACAAAAACTTCTATCCCTTCCGGTAGAGAAAAGATAGAGCAAAGATAAGCTTATCCTTCAATGTTTGGAAACTCCTTTTACACTCATCAGTGCACACAAATTTAGCCATTTTTTGAGTCAATTTAGTCATGGGAGAAGAAACAGAAGAGAACCCATTTACAAACCTCCAATAGTAACCCGCTAAACACAAGAAACTTCTAATGTCCTCTGGAGTCAAAGGTCTAGGCCAATTCCTAATCACTTCTGCCTCTTTACGATCCACCTTAATACTATCCCCCAATACCACTTAACCTAAAAAGGCTCCCTCTTTCAACCAAAACTCACATTTCTCATATTTGGCATACATCTTCTCCTCCCTTAAGATTTGTAACACTACCCACAATTGATCCACAACTCCTCCTCACTATGGGAATAGATCAAGATATCATCAATAAATATCACCACAAACAAATCGAGGTGGGGGCTTAAAGACATTATTCATAAGATCCATGAAGATGGATGGTGCATTAGCCAAATTGAAGGACATAGCCATAAACTCATAGTGCCCATACCGAGTCTGAAAGGCCGCCTTAAGAATGTCACACTTCGTCAGTTTCACTTGGTGATACTTGGACCAAAGATCAATCTTAGAGAAGTGACTAGCCCCTTGAAGTTGGTCAAAAGATCATCAATCCTTGGTACATGATACTTATTCTGTATGGCGACCCTATTAAGTTGCTGGAAAGCTCACTAGGAGAGACATCAAGGATCTTGTTAACCACCAAAACTGACTATATAGGAAGGACTTTAGACTCAACGACCCTAACCCTCATAAGATGATAGAGACACCCATTGGAAATTGACTTTTGGGGTTTAATTCAACAAATGAAACTACCCTTGACCACTACATCATGACTCTCCTATTCAAGGATGGGTTCATCAGGGAATTGGAATCTAACTCTACGGGTCCAACGAATAAAGGAGACATAATATGCATGCAACCAATCCATCCAAAGAATGATATCAAAATCCACCTTATCCAACTCAATAAAATGACAAGGCAATATTTTATGCAAAATGAAAATGGGATCATTTTTATAGACCCTTCTAGCAAAAATGGATGTATTAACACGAGTAGACACTTCATAAGGCTCACATGAAAACTCAGGTTCAATATGAATCTTTTTGCAACAAAAGAAAGAGTGGCACCTCAACAATCCCTCATCTTACGCCCACTCTTGCCACACTCAAAGTATGCACCTGTGTTCCTCCAACATGTGCCACTATGTCTCTCCTATATTTTGGGCACCTAGGATGAGTCATTCTATTATCAACACCTTGGACACCATCATCATGCCAAGTCCTCTTAGCCCCTCTCCTTTCCCTCTTACCACTTGAATTCTCGAGGGCACTCACTTGCTAATTGACCTGAGTAGTGACAACCTTGGCCAACAGTATAGAGCATTACGAACCTCTACATTTGACATGTCACTGTCCTGAATAGCTTGAGACATATTCTAAATCGTAGTGATTAAGAATAAACTATAAACCTTAGATGACTTAACTCTATCGTACGATATAGATCATGTAGAAGTGAAACATTTCCTAATATACCTTATACCCTCCTATTCATAGTTGTGGTGCGCTTCACAACCTTTAATAAGACTCTAATTGATGCAGTGTGTTAGACTCTGAGGACCATTACCAACCTAGTGCTCTGATACTATCTTTGTCACGACACAAGCCTAGGGTCTAGATGTGACACAGCAAGTGGGGAACATGAAGGAAGCCCAAACAAGACTCTTAATATATCATTACATATCCCTGGTCACGAAAGCAATTAAAAAACAATAAGAAAAATAGAAATGAGGGCAAAGGGACTAAGGAAGTCTTTCATAGCTCAAACATACAAGAGTCAAGGGAGTCAACGCTCATAACATCAATACATAACTTATCCAATAGCACCTCTAAATCTAGAATTGAGCGGGGACCAAGACAACTTTTTGAGCTCACCCTCATAGTCAAAGGCATATAATAAGATGAAGAGAGTCTTTACATACATAGGAACAAAAGGTATCGTCCTCAGGGTTGAGGACTCACCAAACATGCTTAAAGAGATAGTACTAGCCATGTGAAGGAAGGTGATTAAGTGGAGCTCCGATTCTTACATGGTAACATAATATAGGCATAGAGTATGCGTTAGTATGTTTGAATGTACAAAGTATGTGGGATGCAATGCAACAAGAGATAGGCAACACAATCGAAATGCATACTCGTAAGCAAGAGATAGTATATTAGCAACATCTCATGCATGAACAATGCTTGAAGTAAAACGTGCTTAGCAATATGTCATGCATGAACAATGCTTGAAGAAAAATATGCTCATATAGAACATATTACATTTGTAGGAAGAGACCATCATCATAGACCAAATATCTTAGTACTTGGAACCCAAGTTATGCCACCCACTTGGAAGGTGGATGAGGTATATACCCCTCATCTTTGATAGAAAGGGATTGCCACCACCCGACAAGGTGAATGAGGTATATACCCCTTCACATATGGTAGTACGGGATTCCCACCACCCGACAAGGTAGATGGGGTAAATACTCCTCATCTATGGTGGCACGGGATCGCCACCACCTGACAAGGTGGATGAGGTATTTAACCTTCATCTTTGGTAGTATGGGATTGCCACCACCTGATAAGGTGGATAAGGTACATACCGCTCATCTATGGTAGTACGGGACTGCCACCACCCAACAAGGTGGATGTGGTACATACCCCTCATCTTTGGTATGGTCAACTTGCAACACTATAGATACTATTCAATAGATCAACCTTTTCGTTCATCACTTTCATCATCATAAAGCCACTTGACTCATAGGTCATGTATTAGATCATCAATAACTCAAGAACCCTAAACTAGACATTTTATCAAACACTTGGTGGGTGTGTAATACTAGTATAAACCATGCACTTCAAGAGTGAAATCATGCAAGAAAACTTGAAGTAAATGAACCCACCAACAATTGGTAATACCCTCCTATGATATACATTGAAACCATTCATGAAATATCAAAATAGGTCATAGATTCATAGCACGAAACATGCTTAAACAATTACCCTTTTATGAAACCCCAACATAGTTCATAGTCAAATTCATAATAGGTAAGACCCATAAGTAAATTATCTTAGAAACATTCAATTTATGTAAAAAGAAAGGTTGGACACCACAGGTGAAAGGACCCAATGGTTGAAACCCACCCTTGAGGAAGATTTTAATGAGAACTTAAAGCTTGAATGAACTCCTTAGATCCGCAATGCAATGGGGACACATGAATTTTGGGTAAAATATTTGTCTAAGTGTTAGAGAGGGTTTTGGGGAATGTGTTGTATGATATGGGATTGAAAAATGACTAAATATAGGCATTTTTACACATAGGATAGCTTAGGCCCAAAACCTCAAAGCCTTACGCTGAAACTAAAAAACTGGCAATAAAATAATCTGCTTTGCAATGGGTCCGCATCGCGGAGCCAATGTGAACAACCTCTGGAAGTGAAACTTTTGCAAAAACACAATTTTGCTATGGTTGCTCTAAAATTGTGGTTAGACCCATTTTCTACTCAGTTTTGCACCCTAATCAAGAATATGAAGTCAATTTTGATATCATGTATGAATTTTGAGATATATAGAAATTACGATTATGGGTATTTTTGAAGCTCATTTTTGAGTACTTTTTGGGGTCGTTTCAATATCTTCCCCTTTGGAACATTCGTTCCTGAATGTCAAAGAAACATATACAAGATAAATAATCAAGATGGTTTCAGCCCACATAGGTATGCAACCATGCACTGAAACATCACATCAAAAATTATAATATAAGTGTCAAAATCACCATGAACTTGTCAATTTAAACATGAATGCATGCAAATGACATGAGGGCTGAAACTCTGTAGGGGACTTAGATTAGTACCTTAGGCTTAAGTGGAATGGAAGAGATAGGAATATCACTTTTCCATGTCCGCTTCTACTTCCCATATGGCTCTTTCAACTTGTTAATTCCTCCAATGGACCTTAATGGAAGCTACATCCTTGTTGCTTAACCTCTTCACTAGTCTATCAAAAATTTCCCCAGGAAACACTTAATAATTCAAGTCTTCTTCAATGAAACCCATAATATCAATTGGCATAATAGCATTTGGGTCACCCACATACTTCCTCAATGTAGACACATGGAAGACCAGGTGAACCAAGTCCATTTCACTAGGCAACCCCAACTCATAGGCCACCTTGCCATTCTTCCTCAACACCCTATAAGGACCCATCAATCTTGGACTCAATTTTCCCTTTTTACAAAAATGAACCACACCCTTCATGGGTGAAACCTTCAAATAGACCCAATCACTAACCTTAAATGTGAGGCCCCTTCTCCTCACATCGGCATAGGATTTTTGATGAGTTTGGGCTATTTTCAACCTTTCTCTAATCAACCTCACTTTCTCTAAGGCCTCCATCACCAGATCCGGACCTAACAAAGCCATTTCTCCCACTTCAAACCACCCAACTGGTGATCTACAACGTCTACTATAGAGGGCATCAAAAGGAGCCATAGCAATGCTACAGGACCCAATAAGGCCATCTCACCCACTTCAAACCACCCAAGTGATTATCTACCATGTCTACCATAAAGGGCTTCATCTAAAATCAACCTCCTGAAGTCATGAAAATTAGGCACACACAATCTACCTTGGCACCTAAGGGCACCACCTCCCCCTTGGGAGAAAACCACCACCTTACCATCTCTCACCAAGGCCTTCAACTCTAACAAGGTAGGGTTAATTTCTTGTTTTAACTTTACCTCCTCAACAAATGAAGATTTAGAACCATCAACCACCACTACACCACCATTGTTCTCCTCTTCCAACCTAACCCCCAATCCAGCTAACTGATGGACCTCTTTAGCCTCCTCCATGCCACCATCATCAACATGAACTAGGCTACCCATAGACACCCTAATCAAAGCATCGACCATAACATTAGCCTTACCAAGATGATAATGTAAACCTATATCACGATCTTTATGGAGTTCTAACCATCTTCTTTGTGTCATGTTGAGATCTTTTTTAGTGAACACATATTGAAGACTCTTATGATCAGCAAACAGATCAACATGCACCCTATATAAATAATGACATAAAATTTCCAAGGCAAATACCACGGCGGCCAATTCGAGATCATGGATATGATAATTCTTTTCATGCACCTTAAGTTGCCTAGATGCATAGGCTATCACCTTACCATTTTGCATCCATACATAACCCAAACCAATTCTTGAGGCATCACAATACACTACAAACCCTTCTAACCTTTGCGGCAGAGACATAATAGAAGCAGTGACAAGCTTATCCTTCAAAGTTTGGAAACCCCTTTTACACTCATCAGTCCACACAAATTTAGCCTTCTTTTGAGTCAACTTAGTCATGGGAGAAGAAATACAAGAGAACCTATTTACAAACCTTTGATAATAACCTACTAAACACAAGAAACTTCTAATGTCCTATGGAGTCAAAGGTCTAGGCTAATTCCTAATCACTTTTGCCTCTTTAGGATCCACCTTAATACCTTCCCCCGACACCAGATGACCTAGAAACACACACTCTTTCAACCTAAATTCACATTTCTCATATTTGGTATGCAACTTCTCCTTCCTCAAGATTTGTAACACTACCTTCATGTGATCCACATCTCCTCCTCATTATAGGAATAAATCAAGATATCATCAACAAATACCACCACAAACACATCAAGAAAAGGTTTAAGGACCATATTTATAAGATCTATGAAGATGATCGATGCATTAGCAAAATCGAAGAACATAACCATAAACTCTTAGTGCCCATACCGAGTCTGGAAGGCCATCTTTGGAATGTCATACTCCATCACTTTCACTTGGTGATACCCAGACCGAAGATCAATCTTAGAAAAGTGACTAGCCCCTTGAAGTTGGTCAAAAGATCATCAATCCTTGGTAGAGGACACTTATTCTTTATGGCGACCCTATTAAGTTGCCGAGGAAGCTCACTAGGAAAGACATCAAGAACTCATTAACCACCGGAATTGACTCTATAGGAAGGACTTTGGACTCAACATCCCTAACCCCCAACAAAATCACAAGGAAATATTTTATGCAAAATAAAAATGGGACAATTTCTATAAACCCTTCTAGCAACAATGGATGCACCAACACGAGTAGACACTTCTTAAGGCTCACACAAAAATTTGGGTTCAACTGAATCGTTTGCCAACAAAAGAAAGAGTGACACCCAAACAATCCCTCATCTTATGCCCATTGTCGCCTCACTCAAAGCATGCACCTGTGTTCCACTAACATGATCCACCATGTCTCCTCCCATATTTTGGGCACCTAAGACGAGTCATTCTATTATCAACACCTTGGACACCATCATCATGCCGAGTCCTCTTAACAATTTTCTCATCCCTTTTACCATTTGTTGACTGAGTTGAGCTGTCACAATGTTGACCAACAACCATAGAGCATTAGAACCTTTGCATTTGACATATCAAAATCCTGAATAGCTTGAGACATATTCTGAAATACAATGATTATGAATAAGATATAAACCTTGGAGGATTTAACTTTATTACATGATAAAGATTATGACGAAGTGAAATATTTCCTAAAACGCCTCATAGCCTCCCATTCATAGTTGTGGCCTGCTACACAACCATTTATAAGACTCTAATTGATGCGGTGTGTTGGACTCCGAGGACCACTAACAAATAGTGCTCTGATACCATCTTTGTCATGACCCAAGCCTAGGACCTAGACATGACACGACAAATGGGGAACCCGAAGGGACCCCAAACAAGCCTCTTAAGCCTCTTAACATATCTTTATACATCCTTTCTCGTGGAAGAAATTAGACAATAATAAAAGAGTAGAAATGAGGGTAAAGGGACTAAGGGAGTCTTTCATAGCTCAAACATATAAGAGTCAAGGGAGCCAACACTCATAACATCAATACATAACTTATCCAATAACACTTCTAAACTTAGAATTGAGCGGGGGACAAGATAACTTTTCAGGCTCACCCGCATAGTCAAAGGCATACAATAAGATAAAGAGAGTCATTGCATACATGGGAACAAAAGGTGTCGTCCTTAGAGTTGAGGACTCACCCAACATGCTTGAAGAGATAGTACTAACAACATGAAGGAAGGTGATCAAGTAGAGCTGCGGTTCCTACATGGTAACATCATGTAGGCATAGAGTATGCATTAGTATGTCTGAATGTACAATGTATGTAGGATGCAATGCAACAAAGGATAGGCAACATAGGCAAAATGCAATATCATAAGAAATGGATAGCATAATAACAATATGATATGCATGAATGATGCTTGACGTAAAAGTATGTATGATGCAATACAAGAAGAGATAGGCAACATAATCGAAATGCATAATTGTAAGCAAGAGATAGTATATTAGCAACATGGCATGCGTAAACAATGCTTGAAGTAAATCATGCTTATATAGAACATATTACATATGTAGGAAGAGACCATCATCATAGACCAAGTAACTTAGTACTAATTCTTGAAGTAAAACGTGCTCATATAGAACTTATTACATGTGTAGGAAGAGACCATCATCATAGACCAAGCAACTTAGTAGTTGGAATCCAAGCCATGCACCTCCTTGGAAGGTGGATAAGGTATATACCCCTCATCATTGGTAGTACAGGATTGCCACCACCCGACAAGGTGGATGAGTGACATACCCCTCGTCTATGAAAGTACGAGATTGTCACCACCCAATAAGGTCGATGAGGTACATACCCCTCATTTATGGTAGTACAGGATTGCCACCACTCGACAAGTTGGATGAGGTACATATCCCTCATCTTTGGTAGTACGGGATTGGCACCACCCAACAAGGTAGATGTGGTACATACCCCTCATCTTTGGTATGGTCAACTTGCAATACTATAGATACTATTCATGAGATCAATAGATTTATACATTACTTTCATTATCATAAAGTCACTTGACTCATAGGTCATGCATTAGATCATCAATAAGTTAAGAACCCTAAACAGAAAATTTTAACAAACACTTGGTAGCTGTGTAATACTAGTATAACACCATGCAATTCAATATTGAAATCATGCAAAAACCCACCAACACTTGGTAATACCCTCATAGGATGTACATTGAAACCCTTCGTGAAATCTCAAAATAGATCATAGATTCATTGCACAAAACATGCTTAAACAGTCACACATTTATGAAATCCCAACATAGTTCATAGTCAAATTCATAATAAGTAAGACCCATAAGTAAATCAACTTAGAAACATACAGTTTATGCAAAAAGGATGGTTGGACATCATGGGAGAAAGGACCTAATGGTTGAAACTCACATACCTCAACTTTGGAGATTTCCTTGATGAAGATTTGAATGAGAACTTGAAGCTTGAATAAAATTCTTAGATTCGGAATGAGATTGGGACACTTGAATTTTGGGTGAAATATTTGTCTAAGTGTTTGAGAGGGTTTTGGCGAATGTCTTGTCTGATATAGGATTGAAAAATAACTAAGTATATGTGTTTTGATGCATAGGAAGGCCTAGACCCAAGACCCTAAATCCTTAGGCCAAAACTGAAAAACTAGCAACAAAATACACTGCTTTGTGATGGGTTTGCATCGTGGATGCAACGCGAATAGCCTCTAGAAGTGAATTTTTTGTGAAAATAAAATTTTTCTATGGTTGCTCTAAAATCAAGGTTAGACCGATTCCCCATACAATTTTACCCCCTGATCAAGAATATAAAGTTAGATTTTATATATCATGCATGGATTTTGAGATATATGAAAGTTACATTTATGGGCATTTTCAAGGCACATTTTCGGGCACTTTATGGAGTCGTTTCAGTCTCGTACGCCCTCAAATTCAACAAAATCTGCTACTTTTCCCAAAGATTAAGCCAACCTATATTTTCTGCAAAACAAACATAAAACACATAAAAACCATAAAAATTTGCATTAGGAACTTGCAAAATTCCTTGTTTTAGGTATCAAATGTTCTGTATTTTGACAGCACATCAACACCCTCAACTTAGAACTGTTGGTTATCCTCAAGCGATGACTCAATCTACATAGACAATAAGTAATACATGGCAATTCTTCTAATGACATATACTTCTCTCAATTTCTGCTCAAGTACCCAAACTACAATTTTCAAAACCTGATTGTGAAGCTACCAAGCAAACTAAGGCACATTGATGCATTTGAAAAATCAATCTATGACAAGCTAAGGAGTATAAACAATTCAGAATCATTGTACAAGTCATATGCTAACCATGTAGTGCAAATGAGCTCGCAGAAGCCCTTCTATATCACTCAATAAACAATCAAAGAAGACTGAGGGACTGTGCAAGCATTCTCACTCTCATAAAAGAGATTCATGCATGATAACCAATACCATAGGCTTGCCTATATACTCAAACTCTGGATTGTTAAGTAGTTGGATCAAGATCACTTTAGGACTTCATAGGCTTGTAACGTGGGCTCATGGGGCTTTGCTAAGGTATTTTTGGGAAAGTAGTGACTAAAAGTCATTCTTGAACCACATTTTTCAACACTTTCACCTGAGAAACTTAGCTATTTTCACTTTGTCCTCCCAGATTCTTCATTTTCAAGCTTTTTCGGGTACTTTCTTTTCATTTTTCAGCTTGTGCCTCATTTTTGAATTAATTTTGCTATTCTTCTCATTTTAATGCAACTTTTGTTCTTTTGCTCTCACCCGGTACATGATTTTCCATTCTCTCTTTTATTCCTCACTAATCACCTCATTTTTTGTACTATACCACAATATTAGCTCCCCTCAACTTAGGCCTTTAGCCTGAGTGAAGTATACAATATCCATTCCCTAATCCAAGGCTACTTTTGGTAGCCACCCTCAACTTAAGATTTTTGCATCAATCAAGGTTCATATGTCCAAGGATAGATCAAGGCCAATATCAAAGTATTTCAGTAGATAAGGTCAGGGTAGCTAGATGTCAAAAAAAGAAATGGTACATGTAAGGCTCAAACATTAGGAACAAGGGATAACTCTTTCATTTGGTGAGTCATTTATGCAAAAGTGGACTAATTTAAAGAACAACGACCTAAGATCCCTTCCTAATCAACAAAATCTCTAGTCTAACTCAGAGTAGCAAGGCAAATTCTGAATCAGTATATAATGCATGAATATGACAAAATTAGCTCACATACATGTCATTGCATACATAATTAACATAGACTCATAGGTCATGCTTCAAGCATCAACTTACCTTCACTTTATCAGAACAAACATTGTCAAACCAACCACATGCAAGATTGCAATAGTAACCAGCAATCCAAAAGATTTTGTGGGTACCCATTTGTTAACACATTTAATTAAACCATTCAAGACTATATACATGCCAAAAATATTAATCGCCATATATTTACAAATTATCTACATCACGTAAACATGATGGTTCAACATAAAAGTAAAATCATCTATAAGGAAAAAAAAACATGGTAAGAAATCCTTGGGATATCAAAAATGGGATAGTTATGGACTAAAAGCTACTCAGACTTCACCCAAGTCCATAACTTCCCATACCCCACCAAAAATGACACTTTGTCCTCAAAGTAGATATATATGATAAAACCAAACAAAAACATATCATCCAAATAGTTAAAAAAAACTTAATTATTCTAAAAACAACAATAAAAATAGAGTATCCAGATATAGTAGTGAAAACAAAGTATCCAAAGTTAGTAAGCATGGGGGTTAAAAGTAGCAAACAAATAGTTCCCATCAGTGGCATTAGTCTAGTCCTGGGACTCTCTCCTCTTGGGTGGTCTGGGCTGCAACTGAGCTTGAGGTACTAGCTTCATGTAATCTCTGTTGCTCCTAAGCCTGCCTCTGCTGCTCCGTTTGTATAGACTCTCTAATCACCAGGTCAGTAAACTGCTTCACTAGCTCCGCCTCCTCCTCAGCAGTCCTCTATCTCTTCTTGGCCACCTCTACATCATAACCCTCTAGAGGCCTCAAACCGAGAGCATGTGGGCGATCTTCAAATAGATCAAACAAGTCCTTACCCATAGGTGCCTCCTCTAGGGCTGTTATTGGGGCTGCTAATGATGTCATCAAGTCAGCCTAGAACTTGGCCAACTCCTGCTATACGACAGTCAAATCTGCAGGACGAGATCCCTCAAGCCTCTTTTGGACCCTAGGCTTAAAAGTGTCGACCCTGGCATCTACTACAACAACTCTCCAATCCAACTCAGATAGGGTGAATGTCTTTGCCCTCTCCTCTGAGGCCTTGACTGATTGTCGAACCCAAGGTGTTATCTGGTCTATCAACTTACCTAGTTAAGCCTCTGTCCTAGTCAACCTACGGACCAAAGCCTGAAATGCAAAAATAGAGATAATAGGTAAGTCTGTAGAACTAACTTGAGAAGTAGATGGCTCTGGTGCAAGTGTATCTGTGGAGGGCATCGCCTCTATGTCAACTGCTATAGGCTATTATGGTGCAACTGTAGTGGAGGTAGTAGGAAGTGGAGTCAACTCCTCAGTAGGTGGCTCGAGAGGAAATGTCTCAGCATTGGAGGAGGAAATGCTCTTTATGGGGACACCTAATTCTTATTAGCCTTTATTAGGCTAGGATCCATAGTATGAAGGTCCTCGACATGTGGGTCTATATTGAGAGTGACACACACTCCAGCCTCATTGCATAATCTGTGTATCAAGATAAGGAATAATAATGAGGTATTTATTCGGATCGCAGACTCATGAATCTGCCCAGTCATGACGCGCGCCCAATCAATCTCACAACCAGCTAAGATACTAGCTAGTAACACAGCCCGCTCCAGAGTGATGACATTATCCATAAATGTAGGCTGAATGCGAGACTTGATAATGGCCCACCAGAATTTAGCTGGAAAGGAGATGTGGGATTTCACTATAGGCTCGGTGTGGTTAGTGACCCATGTAGGCTCGGCATCACCCTCTACTATCTAGCTCACCACCCATCTAAGGAGCTCAATCTTTAAATAAATATTCTTCTTGATCACAACACGCCTCATCTTATCTATCTTTCGGTCGTACTTGTCTATGTGTTATGGTACCCTGACGTATGGTTTCTTCGGAGATATCTACCCTTTGACTACGAACTAAGACCCTTCGCAACCTAGATTGCTCCATCACCTTCTACCCCTTAGGAATATCTCGAAGGATGGTAGTGACATATGCAACATAGAACTCTCTAACCATAAGTGGGGCATACTTGCCCAGCCGCTTTGATAATCACTGGAGCCCGTGTCTGTTGATCTCTGCCTCCAAAGCAGGAACTCGATTCAACCCTGAGTCACTTAATCAGGACTCCTTATGAAATTGTCTGATAGGTTTTCCCTGACCCTTTGACTCTAATCCCTTATTGTAGATTTCTTACATCCCCTCAATCCCCCATCAGTGATGATTAAGGATCAATGGCTAAGATAGATAGGGCAACCGAGGACTGGGTCTCTTACTAGGTCTATGGTGCCTCTTGAGAATTTGACTTCATATGTGTGGGAGACATCTATGGTAAATCACTCCCGGACATATCTCTATCTCCTCCTCTTCAGACTGGGAGCTGCTCTTAACTACCATGGGGGTCTGGGCAGCCCTAGCCCTTGTCAAGGGCACCTGTGCATCATGTTCAATCCAGACCCTATGGACCTCATCCGATCCCTCAGTCTTCTCAACGTTTCAAGCCTCATCAATTAGCTTTCCTTGAAAAGCTCGGATAGCATTTTTGTCTTTTGGAGGCATTGTACCTGAAATTCATACCACAAACCACCAATGAGTACCAAAGTGTTAACACAATTAATACACAAATAGAAAGAAAAAGAGAACAAAAATAAAAGGGAAAAACAACAGCACAGTTCAACATTGCACCAGCTGCAGGTTGCAGGTATAAGGCATATGTACGACTAGTAAAGTGACCTATGAGTCGTAATGTGGCCTCGCAGTCCCAAGGTACCTAGAGAATATCACACTCGAAAGAGGTACGAGGCATAAATAAGACTTGTAGTGGAGACTACGAGCCGTAAGCTAGCTCGCACCAATTTCCAGTAACATTTTTAAATGCAAGTCATGTTCATGAGACCCCCACTATGACCCGCAGGTGGGTCTCTGTTGTGTAGGTCCTGCTACGTATCGTAGGTAGCCCTTATAGCATGGAATATCAAACACCTGTGGTGTCTTCAACATAACCACATGAACCACAATCAATAACCAAAGATTTCAAACAACAACCAAAGCAAAACAAATTTTAATCTTTATAATAGGAACAACAATATCCCACAACCCCTAATCATGACAATACAATCTAAAACCCAATCAAGCAACCATCAATTTCCTAACACATTCGAGAATTTCCAAAAATCATCAATCCCAGAACTCACAACAACAACACTAATACACAAACATGGAAGTTCAAGGGGATTAGATGCATAATCATGCAAAGAATTTCTCAAACGACCATATTCAACCCAAAAGCCATACCCACAACAAAATTTCTATCCCACCATGAATCTACCAGTTAATTAACCATCACAAATTCATTTCAAGCATATGATCAACACTAAATATGGCAAGATATCATCATCACAACCAACCAACAATAGTGATCTCACAATTAGGATAAAACTTAGGGAATTCTAACCATCATAACCCTAATTCTCATTTCTATACATCAACTTTCTCATGGGTACTCTTAATATTAGTTTCAAACACACCATGATACGAGAATTCCAAAAGACACTAAAGAATGTATGTGAAATATAACTAAGAAACATACCTTTTGAGAAGTCGATGAACAATTAAACGCAATGAAAGAAAAAGAGAGGCAAAAACCTTAGGTGTTGGATGCTGTGCCAAAAAGTTCACCGAAAAGGGGGATCAAAATAGTTGGGAAAGGTTTTGGGAGAAAATTTGGGGATTAGGTTTTTGTTTTGGGGTCAAAATGAATTTTTACTCCTTTTTATAACAAACCAAGCCAGTTTTTAAAATTACTGAGTTGGTCTACGAGACCCTGACTATGAATAGTAGGGCTTCCTACGACTCGTAGGTCATGGTCTCATAGCAAACCCTAAAACTTAGAAAAATTCAGTAATCATACTTAGGCACTTGAACCCCACTTACGACTCGTAGCATGGACTATGAATCATAAGGTTAGCTCGTAGTATATGTGCCAACTTTAACCACATATTATTAACCTCTTCAAAGCATGACTACGAGTCATAATGTAAGCTACGGGTCTTAGGCTTGGTCGTAAAGGTTGCTTCCAATGCCATTTTCTTCCAACTTACAACCTTGTATAACACTTGCAAATCAACATCTCAAAATACACCAGTCTTCAAATAACACAACTGATTCAATGTCTTTAAAATCAAAACAAAAAATCAATCCACCACCTAGAAATTTAAACAATCAAAATAAATTCAAAAAATCTAAAAATATGAAAATTACTTGGGTTGCCTCCCAAAAGCACGTTGTTTAATGTCGTGGCTAGACTTAGTTATCATCAATCATCATAAATGTTCAATGGCCCACACCTCGCTCTTGAGCTCATTCGGGTGCTTCACTAACTGGCGGATATCAAAAACAACTTCTGCATCCTTGACCATGAACCTAGGTTGATCGGAATCTATATCCACCTATGCTCTCTCGGTAGCAAAGAATGGCCTCTCAAAAATAATAGGGACCTCAAGATCAACCTCACAGTCAAGAATCATAAAATCTACCAAAAAGATAAACTTATCAACTTTCACCAACACATCAAAGAGAATTCCCTTCAGTTTCTTGATTGTTCTACTTGCCATGACTAACTACATCCTTGTGGGAGTAGGAGAACCAAGACCAAGCTTTTTGAAAATGGCAAGAGGCACCAAATTTATACTTGCTTCCAAGTCACAAAATGCCCTTGCGAACTCTAAATCACTGATGGTACAAGGAATGGTGAATGCACCAAGATTTTCCCTCTTTTGGACTAGGCATTTGGTCATGACAACACTACATTATAGGAGCTCTTGGAAAAGCTCTTAGCCTATCGTACACTTTTTCATCACCAAATCCTTCATGTATTTAGCATACTCGGGCATCTCCAATGCTTCTAGAAGGGGGATGTTAATGGATAATTGCTTTAACATCGAAAGGAAATGTTTAAATTTACTATCCTCCTCCTTTTTCTAGAGTCTCTAAGGAAAAGGGGGAGGAGGTTTTGGGATCATCTTTGCTTTTTCTTTCTCTTTCATCTCTTCACTTTGCACCTAATTTGTTTTCGCACCTTGTTCCTCAACCTCAACCTTGTCATCAACACCCTTCTCACAAGCTTTATCATTAAGCACTAGTATTGGAGGATCTATGGTGCTTTTCCCACTTCTTGTCATAACCTCCATACAATGCCCATCATTCTTTGGATTTTGAACCGTGTTACTTGGCAAAGTGCCCTTTTGGTGTTGGTTCAATTGAGAAGACACTTGACCAAATTATTTCTCCAATTGTTTAATGGCTACCAAATGAGACTCTATCTTTTGATTGATACTAGAGATATCCGATTTCATTACCTTTAAAGTCTTGTCTTGTTGGTTAGCCTTCCTCAATAACTTGTCAAATATTTCCTCAATCCTAGAGTTTCTTGATTCGGCATCACGATTATAGGGAGACACATAGAGACAATTCCTATATCCATCTCTTCGCCCCCACTCGGCCACCGATATTTTTTCTCTTTTATAAGAACCACCATGGTTATCTTTATATGCATTCTCTATATTATAGTTTCGACCTTGATTTTTGGAACCTTGCCACCAATAGTTTGAGTTGGATCCTTGGGCATTATTTTGGAAACCCATCGCTTGATTGCTCACAAAATAAGCATCTTCATCAAAGAAGGATTCTTCATACATGGGCATCTTTGGAGGTTGGTGACTCACTGCATGAACACTTGCTTGGTTTTGGTTCAACAATAAATCCATACTTGTGCAAAGTTAAGCAAGTTGTTGCATAATATCCTCATTTACCTTTGCTTGCTCACTATTAATGTTCACCGCACATGAGGTCTTCATAGCATCTCTCCTTCTTTGACCCCATGCTTTATTTATTTTGGCCACTTGCTCTATTTTTTAGAAGATTCATGCAAAAGGTTGATCAAGAAACATGCCTCCTATAATGGTATCGGCACAAGCTTGAGTATTCTCATCAAGAGCTCGATAAAAGATTTCTAGTAGGGCATCATCAACAATTTTGTGATCTGGAACCATCCTTAAGAACTTGGTGAACCACTCCCATGTTGTACTAATCGAATCACCCGACAATTGCTCAAAGTTGTTGATTTGATCTTTGACTTTAAGCTTTTTGGACCTCAGAAAATACCTCTCTAAAAGGCTCTTTTGTAACTCAGCCCAACTAGCGATCGAACTTTGTGGGAGTTCTGAAAACCATAATGCCGCATTAAACTAACCGTATCCATTGAAAGATTCTTGTATAACACTTGCAAATCAACATCTCAAAATACACTGAAAACCATAATGCCGCATTAAACTAACCGTATCCATTGAAAGATTTTGAGTACCCATCACACTCTTGAAAACAAACTCAACATTATGGAGATGACTATGTGGATCCTCCGAAGGTAGGCCCATAAACAAACCATGATTTTGAAGCATTTATAGGAGACCACTAGACACGATAAACTTAGTGTGAGCAAATAATAGTGAAAACACTATCGCTCTTATGACATCCATGGCCATAACGTTCAAACTATATTGATTCCAACCATATGCATTTTCGTTGAAATCCCTATGGTGTGGTCTATACTTCCTTTGAGATGGTTTTTCATCTGTACCCACATCTTCATCATGTTGACCAATAGCTTCATCAATCACGATGTCCTCATTTTCTTAGGCCATTCTTCTCAAAATTTGGTGGATCTACAAGTTGATTGGAACTAACGGACTGCCTTGGCTACTTTTGTTGAGCATATAAACCTAATACACCCTGCAATACAAGCCAAATAACAAAAACAAAAATAAAAGTAAAATATAAGAGAATGTAGAAATTAACGCTTGAATTAACTGTTAGTCAAAAACCTAGCAGCATTCCCTAGCAACGGCGAGTAAAGCGGTCTCTATCAAGTATAAACCTAACCAGGGGTTAGGGTTGAATCCACAGGCAGTATAGGGTTTCACCAAATTAATTCACCAATAATCATTTCAAGTACCAATCAACTATATTCTCTAGAATGTGGGGAGGGGGCAATTTTGCAAATTGGAATGCAATAACTACAAAAACTATACTAACAATCACGAAGAGATAATCAATTTGAGGAGTACCTTGTGAATTGTGTTCCATATGATTCACTAACTCAAATACCCTGGATATTATAACCCTAATTGAGACATTGCATGCAGGATGGTAACTTAGGTTCTTCTAGCCCTCTTATAAAGGTGAAGGTCGAATTTCACCATAGCACTTGGTCAGCAACCATGGTGTGCCAACTAACAGTTACCCATTGTCCCAATCAACCTCTTCTAGGTTAGGTTTGGTTGATTAGATGAGAACTCATCAATCAAATCCTATCATCCATTTCCTTTTCCTATTCATCATACCCTGGTCGGGATCATAACACTAGGTGGAGTTTGGTGTTGGTCACCAGTAAACAACAAGCATTCTGAAGGAAAATAGATAACACATGCAAATGCCTAATCGAAGAAATGCAAATAATCTGGGTTATTAGAAGCTAGTTATTCATTGTTACCACAACCCCATGTTGTGGGGGTTTAGCTACTTATAGCTAGGGCAAAAATCACAAACAATGAATAGAATAAACATGGTTAAGAAATTACCCAAAGAAAATAATGAACAAAAACCACCTTGATGTTAAAATGACAGCTTGAATAATGAAGTTGAATTACTAGTCTCCAAAGTAAAACCTTAAGTATCTACACTAAACCCTAGAAAAAGCTCTCCACAATATTCATAGAATAATCTCTATAATCTAACTCTCTTTAAAAACCCTAACTTAAACTATTTATACTATTTACAAAAAAGGACCTGAAAATAAACAAGAAAAGTTTGGTTGGCAACAATTATGGTTTATAGGTACAACTCTTAGGGTGAGTTACGAAAGGTAATCAGGATTTTGTAGTCAACACTTGGTATTTTCGATTTAACTGCTATGATCTATACTACGAGTCATTGTCTAGTCTATAACTCATACCCTAGGCTCATATGACTCAACTTCAATTTCTCAGATTTTGATTTTTGAAAGCTGTTAATCACTATGGTCGTCCTCTACAACTCATAACTTGGGCTACAGACTCATAGTGGGTCTCGTAGGTCCTAAAATTCAGCAAAATCTACTATTTTTTCCAAATATTAAGCCAACTTGCATTTTTTGCATAAACAATCACAAAACTCATATAAACGATAAAAGTTCTTTTGCATTAAGAACTTGCAAAATTATCTTATTTTAGGCATCAAATGCGTTGTATTTTGACAGCACATCACATGCCTATCCCAATCTTGTCAAGGTAAAGGACACCGCATTAAACTAACCGTATCCATTGCATCAAATGCGTTGTATTTTGACAGCACATCACATGCCTATCCCAATCTTGTCAAGGTAAAGGACATCAACCTCTCTCTCTTGGATCCAAAGAGAATGTCAATCTTTTAGGGCATGAGCTGCTAGAGTTAACTGCATAACTATCCTACACTAGCTATGTAGTTCTGGGGTGTTATTCTCTCACCCACTCGACGCTCAATACTCATTCCAAGACTAAAAAATTCTCATGAAATTTAACTCAAGTTTTTCTCATTGACTCATCTCCAATAGCTCAACTTAATTCCTTAATAGCGCAGCAATTTAGAATCATCATTTATGTTACGTAAATGAAGACTCTTGTTCACATCATGCAAGACTCGAACTCATATGGTCATTCAATGTAATGCAGTCATGCTCAATTCATTCACATATAAGATAATCATCTCATGCACATGGAAGAACAAGAATTATGTACATACTACTCATACTCAACATGCTCTGGGTGCTTAACTCAGATAATAGACTCGTATTCTCACGTCAAACATTATGCAAAACACCATCAATAGTGAAAAGAGGGTTTATGTCAATATAAATAACTTCTTCTACTATTTCAATATCTTTATAATAGCAATGCATTGCATCAACTTATTCACATAAGGAACTTAAAGTAATGCAAGAAAGTCAAGGTTAGAATTTACAAGATCTACACTACTCATTCTTATGCATGACCCAACTGACACTATGAAGGGCCGCATGGATAGACCTAGTACTATGCTTTAGGAAGCCTTACACACTTAAAAATTTGAAGAAAAGCCAATCCTCTATCTATCCTTACATTTGAACTTGAAACCCTCGTTTTCCTTTCTTTTTCGATGCTCTCAAGGATTCCTAAGTGTGTATTACGGAATAATATACTTAGGGTTATATTACAGGACTTAGATTAAGTCCAAAATGTTATGCTATTTGATTAGAAGGAATAGGAATAGATAAAATTCCCTTCTTAAAAACTACCGAAAGGAACCATGCGACCCCTCTATAAGCTGTGGTTCTGTTTACGAGCCATAGGTGACTTTTCGTAGGTAAGGTGTCCAAACGTTTGAGTTACTAAAATTTTACATATGACCTACGAAACCTACTTTATGGGTCGTAAATACTTCTACGGGCCGCCTGACAACTTGTAGCTCAATATACTGAAAAGTTGATTTTTTGAACCAACAAGCTACGAAACCTAATCTACGGGCCATGGATCAGCATATGGTTCATACGTTGTCTTATTTATGTGCCTCACATATAGAAAATTCCACCAAGTCCTCTAGGTATCTATGAGGCCTCATCTACGAGCTATAGATTGCTCTACCATCGTAGATGGCCTTCGTGGTTTCTTCCAATGAGTTTTCTCAGTTTTCACAGGCACACTCTTAGACTAGGTGGAATGAATTTTGAGGATGTTACAAATAGGGTCTCAAATTATACTATTGCAAAAAAAATAAGGGATGCACTGATAAATGTTTATGAAGGAACCAGTCAAATTAGGAAGTTCAAGATAATGACATTGTTCATTGAGTATGAATCTTTCAAGATGATGGTAGTTAGTCTTTTTTGGAGGAAATAGTCAATCAGGCACTATTATTACTCGAAGAACTGCTCTTAGAATGAACACTAATCCTGGACCTCTACAACCTAAATCCAACAAATAAAAAACAAACAACTCTAACAGTGGCAGCTGCGGTGCAACATCTTTTTCCAAGAAAAGGGAAAACATGGAGTGTACCGTCATTGTTACTCAAAGATCTACTGATCAATATTGAAAATTGAAATTGACTCCTAATTTTGATTCTCTTGTTGTCTCAGGAAAAAATAATTTCAAGAAAAAGGGAACTGTGGAGTCCTCCGGTCAACATGAGAAAGGTAAAGGGAAATTGAAAGCTTCTACTCATCTGACTCAATCAAAGGAAATGGAAAAAGTAAAGTCTAAAGAAGATGACAATCCCTATTCCAAGAAAGCAAAATTAACCATAACTGAACGAGGCTGGCTGCATATTTTCCCTTTCTTCAGAGATGGTTAATTTGTCTTTCATGGAATGGGGATAGTCATCTTCTTTAGCCTTTTCTTTTCCATTTTCGTTCAATGAGTCGGACAACCAGAAACTTCCAATTTCCCTTAACCTTTCCCAAGTCAACCGGAGGACTCAACATTTCCCCTTTTCTTGAAATTAAGTTTTTTAAAGACAACAAGTGAATCCGAATTAGGAGTCAATTTTACTTTTCCATGTTGATCAGTAGAGCTTTGAGTAACAATGGTGGCAGACTCCACGTTTTCCCTTTTCTTGGTAGAAGATGTTGTGCCATGGCCGCCACCATCAGAGTTGTTTGTTTTTCGTTTATTGAATTTTGGTGGTAGATGACCATGATCAACATTCATTCTGAGAACAGTTCTTCGAGTAACAATGATGGCTGACTTTTTATTTGCTCTTCCTTGGTTATTGAGTTGGCATTAGTGAGACAAAAATTGGATCAGGCTAATCAAGTATAGAGAGTTATTCCTAAAGATAAATTGGACTTAGCAAATCAATATCATAAAGTAGGGCAAATACTTCACTATCATGACAAGTGATGATTATTGTTGGAAAACCTAATAATTTATGTGATGAAAATAGATGATCTCTAAAAAGAGGATCAATTGACAAGAAATATCACTATCTTTGAAAGCATCTGATGGTGAAGAATCTAACATAGATTAAACAAATTGATATTTCTGGCAAAGAACATTAAAAAGTTTTTTAAGAAAGAAAAAATTGACCACATAGTTGAAAATGAATTGAAGGAGAAGATAGAAAAAAATATAGAAAAGGAGGAATAGGTCATGATAGTTGCATAGAGATCGATCAGGATCGAAAGAATCTGATGATAAAGAAGTATATAAGACTGCATTCATGGCTATAAGGGACTATTGCATAGAAGAAGAGGAAACCAACTCTGAGGAATGTATCCTTGATTTAAAAGAAAAATTATAACTCTTACTTATTTCTATGATGAACACTTTAATTAATGTTTTTTAAGAGTTAACCTGTAATAGGGATCAATTATTCAGAGCACTTGCAAGTCTTAATCTGATTATACAGATTTAAAAACTTGTAAAACTTTCATTGATATAGAAATTGGCTCCTTTAAGGAACATGTCAATCCTCTTGATTCACTATTAATATTTGTATTTTTATAATTGATTATTAATTTAGGAGTGATAAACGAGCGGGTCGAGTTAGATATGGGTCGATAAAAAACGAGTCAAACAAAAATGGATCAAACATGAGTTAAGACTCATAACTTAAATGAGTAAAAATGAGTTACACAATGGCTAAATATGAGAAAATATGGGTATTCATATTACTCAATGGATATATTTTTGTCTCGTGATTTAAGAGCTGAAAAATGATATCTCTTTCTGAAACAAAAATGAAAAGACATTTTCTCTTTCACTAACATATTCAAAAAACAATACACCTCAGTAAACAAAAACTTTATTTCATTCCACATTCAGTACTAAACTTATTAGAAACTTATTTTTCTCCGTCAACATATTTCTCTTAGTTTGAACGATGAACACATAGTATAAATCATTATTATAGATACTCAAAGTGTTTGACCTTTTCAATTGCTTCCCAGCTGAAGTAACCCCACATTAGGTATTATTTATTGGGAATTTTATCATTCATAAGGGTGTATTTCGCGTGGAGGAAAATATTTTTTATTATTTTATTAATGAATAAAAAATTGAAATAGTACAGATTTTTTAAAATTTAAATTGAAATCTTCAGTATTTGAATTTTTTTTAAAAATAAATTTTTAATTTTTATATGGGGTGGGGGGGGGTCAGCGCAAGGTGGGGTGGAGTAAAAAGGATCAAATATTTAAAATTTGAATTTTTTTAAAAACTAAATTTTTAACCTTTTTTTATTGGTTGGGGGGGGCTTGGGGTTGGGGTGGGTGGAGTAAAAAATTATAATTTTCAAAATTTTAGAATTTTTTTTTAAAAAAATAAATTTTTAACTTTTTTTTTGTATTGGTTGGGGGGAGGGGGAGGGCTATGGATGGTGTTGGGACTGGGTTGGGGGTTGGGTAGAGAAAAAAATTAAAATTATCAAAATTTGAAATTTTTTTAAAAAAAACTAAATTTTAAATATTTTTTTGTATTGGTTGGGGGGGGTGGAGGTGTTGGCGGTGGGAGTGCAATAAAAAGATGAAATTTTAAAAATCTAGTTTTTTATAAAAATAAATTTTTTTTTGTATGGGGGCCAAGAGGGTCTAGTGGGCAGGCGCATAGGGTGGAGTGAAAAATTAAAATTTTCAAAATATTTAAAAAAAATTTAAAAACTTATTTTTATTTTTGGGAAGAAGTGGGGGTGGAGGGCATTGGGTGGTCGAAATAGGAATGGGTGGAAAAAATAAATTTTTAGTCTTGTTTTATTTTAAAAATATAATTTTTTTTGGGGAGGCAGATCATGGTATGGATGGGATAAAAATATTAATTTGGAATTGGATAAGTGTTTTGAAAAAATATTTTTCTTAATTTTTGGAAGGAAGATTTGACGAAAATGAGTAGATTTGGAAAACCTTTTCCAAAACATTTAAGCCAACCAAGCATGAGAAAATAAAGTGCTTTTAGTGATTAGGGTTTTTACGCATTGTTACACATTTATGTACCCATATTTTAAATAGGCAAATATGAGTTATACTCATATTTGACCATTTTAAAAAGATCAGGTATCCAATCCATTTTGAAAGGGTAAAAGTGGATGGTTACCCATATATATTATACATTTTGCCAGCCCTAGTCTCAAGTAGCACAACTATCTAAGACACACAACCGCTGCCCTTTGGGTGCACACGGGGCAAAATTCTCACTCCTATGCAATAGTACACAAATCACATAGGAAAGGTAAACCACACTAGGCAAGGTCTGTGCAACGAGCTCGACACAAAAGACAAACCCCTTCCTTATGCTAGCAAGGGGTTTCGAATATGAGACCTCCAACATGGAAGTCACAATCATGTAAAAAGTTAATGGGAAAATTAGTTTTAATATTAATATTAATATACTTGAAAACTTTTCGTCTTTTGAAATTAAAATGATTAATAATAACATTGCTTATACTTGCAAATATTATATGCTTTAATTTACACAATAAATTAAATTAGTATATATATATATATATATATATATATATATATATATATATATATATAATTACTTGTTATGTACTTTGGATGGAAAACTGTGTGATTCCATGGAGAGAAGGTTGAACATATAATTCAAAAAATTAGAATATGTACACAATAATTTTTTCATATTTTAGAATTAAAATAAATAACAGTAATTATTGCTAATTCTAAACTTGTAGCTGCTAGGGCGAGGAAATAGAAGCCTAAAATTAGGGGAGAAAATCGCAATAGAAAAAAGATATCCTTGGGAGGAATTGATCCCACGACATTCTTGTTACAAAGGTTCAACACCCACTTACTAACCAACAAGCTATATCCAGCAATTATACATTAGATGCTTACTGATTAATTAGATAGACGTTATAGTACTTTTTATATACCCATATCTATTTTATATCGCGGTCAATATATGGGTGCTCACGCACCCATAAAATACTATGTGGGTCTGTCCCTGATCTAAAAATATTTGATAACTTGAAGAAAATTTTAGTAGAAACTAAAAAAATGAGAGAGCAACATTTGATGAAAATAAAACATTTCTTTTTTATACAATTTTTTCTTGGATGTTTCTTTTTAACTTCCCTTTGATATATTCATTATTTGAAAATATTACAATATAATGGCTTAAATTCAACCAATGAAGAAGTTGACAAATATTACAATATAATGCCTTAAACTCTACCAATGAATACACAATAGTATTTGCAAGCAGCCGTGTATTTAGCAATTTATTAGTTTATCATCATTTTAGCAACTTATGAAAACCTATTTTAGCTAATAAAAATCATATTTTAATAGCATTAACATAGAGGAGTAATTCAAATTTTAACATGCAATTACATAGAGAAAAAATAAGGAGTAAATCATTTTTGCTTTTTTTTTCTTTTAAAATGTAGCATACAAATGGAATTTTTTTTTTAAAAAAAAGGAACTGCAAGAAGACAAAAGGACCTAACTTTATGATTGTTCATGTTCCTAAACTTCTTCTCATAATTTAAGATTTTTAGTCATATAGAGTTAATTAAACAATTTAATAGAGGCTAATATATAAAATAAAACATACTAATAAAGAATATAATATGAGATTTAGTAATATTATTTGATTATTATTTTATATTTTTACTAAGTAATTAGATATTTGGTAATATTTAAATTTAATGGAGGAATAAATTGGTAAACTAAGTTTTGCCTAATATTGTTTTCGCTTTTAATAATACATGATTAATTTTTGAGTTACGTAGAACCTATGCATACATTTTCTAACAAGATGTTGTACTTTATATCAGTAAAATATACATTTGAGCTTTACATGTACCCTCTTCTTTGTAAACACCTAAGTAACCAACCCCTTCTTGAACGTGAAATTCTGAATTTGGCCCTGGTCCTTTCTTGAATATTGTATACCTCGACACAAACAAAAAGCCTATGTTTAAAGTAACTACCAAAAGTGGCCCTGGTTCATTGGTTGGATATAGTGCACCTCAACTCAGGCTAAAAGCCTGAGTTGAGTGTGGTTGGTGTAAGGAAAAACATACTAACTGGGGATGGAAGCTAGTGATACATAAAAAAGGGAAAAATGTGCCATGGGTGCTAGAAAAAAATTAACAGATGCCTAAATAACGAGCTAAAAATAAAAAGAATGTAAAGAATAAGAAGGCAATGAGCTTAAAAATTTGAATAGGGCACCTAAAAAGGTTCTAAATAGAAGAAGGGAAGAATGATTTGAAAATCAGTGTTGGTAGAGCAAAAGTGTAGAATAACACAGTATCAAGGAGGACCATTAGTTACTATATTCCAAAAATATCATACCAAAACCCTCTAAGCCTACTTTACTTGCCAAGAATGTCCTAAAGAGATCCTAGTCCAAGTAGTTGAAGGTCACGATCATGAGTATAGGGGCAAGCATATGATATTAAACATAGTGTTGGAATATCTATTGTGAGTGTGAGTCATTTGTTAGTCCCAATCATCAAATTTGAAAATACTATCATGAGTGAGATATGAGACTTCTTTTTGTGAGGGCACTTGAGTTACACTGTTAATTAGGTTATTTCAGTGATTGTGGCTTATCTGTGGTTACCTTGCTTTTCATAGTTGTACTACCACATATATTGATCTGCATTGGTTTGGCTGATGACTATCTTATAGGCACTGATGTGTTAATTTGGATATCTATGATTGATTTTGAGATGATGTATGCCATTAGATTGGGGTCTGTGTGTTACTATACTACTTATGTGGATTGAGTTCATCCCTTGAGGAAAAATACAATACTTTTGACGCTTAAAACTTGAAAATTTTGTATGTTCTCAAAGTGATGTTAATGGGTTTGAAGTATTTAATGTTGATTTTGCAGGATTATAGGATTCAATATGATTTTGGGCAAAGCTTTGTAGAAGTGAAGTTTTTGGTGACTTACAGAAAATTCTATGGGTCGTGCTTCACTCCACGAGCCGTAGGATGGTTCGTGAGTCAAATCCAGTGAAGGGCCAAGTTTTAGATATTACATCCACGAGTTATCAGATGAGTCGTAGAATCTTTCATGGCCTATAGGTGCTTCCATAGGTTGAAAATCAGAAAATACATTGAATGCTGAAGTCTTGTCAAACGAAGTCACTTATGAGTCCTAAGTCTGATGACGGGTCATAGATAAGGTCATGCCTGGAGGATCAATGTTTTGAAGAGTTTCAGAAAAGTTAGCAGACGAAATCCTTTACGGGCTATAAGTCCGAAGACAACCCATAAGAAAATCTTGTCGATTGAAGCTTATTTTTGAAAAGTGCAGAATATCAAGACTAGGAACAGATTTCACCTACGGCCCATAACCTTGTCCTTAGAATTTCTCGAATTCAGTTTTCCTCTTTCATTTTAGATTTGCATTTTACTTATTATAAATAGGGTTTTTAGGTTTCTCTTAATAGAGATGCATGAGACAGGACAAAAACAACTTAAGAACTCATATTTTGTGAATTTTACATTGAGATTTCTTTTGGAGAATTTTAGATTTCTTGTTTTTCAAGTCATCATTGTAAATGTTTAATAATGCTACTCCATAATATGATTCTCTCATCTATAATGATCATGCATAGCTAAATCCACAACTAGGGTTGTGGGAACCCTGAAGAATTAATAAGGAAAACAGGATAATCTGTAATTCTTGGAAAGTGTGTATGCATGCATTAATTAGTCCCTTCGTTTAGAATGTTTTTTAATGTTAGAATTCGCCTAGTTCTTACTTGCTGGATCAAGGTGGTAATTAATTAGATAAGGAAATAATTAACAGGATTCGATGTGATCCCTCTCATCTAATCAACCTAATCGGATTAAGGGGTGGTTGTACTGGAATAAAAGGTAAGGGTTAGTAATGTCACGCTGCGAGGATAGATCAAATCACGTAGTGAAATTTACCTCTAACTGGATAAAAGGGTTTTGTAACCATAACTTACTGATTCTGTATGCTACACGCTAGAAATGATTATGATTACCTGGTTATACTAAGTTAGGAATTCATGGGGAACAGAATACACTAGTTACTTCTCTTACTGAATTCCCCACATGTGTTGCTAGTTTAGGTTTACTTACTGCAATTACAACCCCCTTCCCAACACTTCCGAATTGGTCATAATTACTCTAAGTCTAGACCACATTCTCTATCCTAACCTTGGTTAGGTTTTATATTTTGACAACGACCACTTATACCTTCAAAGGGAAGTGTACGTTAGGCGACATCAAATGATCTACAAAAATGAGAAGTAAATTGAGCACCCCACTCTAATGTAATAAACAATGTTACAGAAATGATCCCAAAAGGTGCCCGAAAATGTGCCTCGGATATGCCCAGAATTGTAATTTCTATTAATGTCAGAATTCATATGTTATTTCAAAAAATTGACTTCATATTCTTGTTCATGGGCTCAAATTGAGTTGGAAATTGCTCGAACCCCAGTTTTAGAGTGACCAAATAGTAATTTCAATTTTTAAAGTGTTGAATTCCAGTGAGGTAGGCGCGTCATTGGTGCGACACGCTAGTGCCTTATTTTGGTTCCTGTTTTCAAGTTCGGTCCAAGACTTTTGGGTCTTAGGGCCTAGCCTAAGCCTTTTCACAGGTAAAAATACCTATACTTAGCCATATTTTACCTTCATATCATCCAAAACATTCCCCAATACTTATTCAAACACTTAGCCAATATTTCATCTCCTAACTTCAAGTCTCAAAACTCATCCGGATCTAAGGATTTCCTCTCAAGCTTCAAGTCTCCATCTCCAATCTTCTTCAAGGATTCTCTAAAAGCTAAGGTATATGGGTTTCTTTCACCCATGATACCCAACCTTCCTTTTACTCTAAAATTGCATGATTTAAACTTGAGTTACTCATGGGTCTTATCTATTATGAATTTCACTGTACACTATGTTGGAATTTATGAAATTGTGACTGTTTTACTATGTTTTGGGCTATGAATCTAAGATATATTATGAGATTTGATGAAGGGTTTTGATCTATATTGCTTGAGGGTGTTACTAAATATTGTTTGATGGTTTTACCTTGAATTTACTTGCATGATTTCACCTCTAAATTGCATGATTTAACACTAGCATTACATATCCACCAAGTGTTTGATAAAATATTTTTTTAAGGATTCTTTAAGTTTTGATGATTTATTAGTTGATTAATGATTCAAATGACTCTATGATGATTATAAGCTTTCTAAAGGTGTGTTTAAATCATGAAAATATTGATGATGTTGTAGGGCCGGATTACATATCTTTTTAAAGATTATACATCTTATGAGCCTTTAATGTTGATATTAATGCAAGGGTAGTATTGATGATGACTCATTTTCATATTTGAAATTAGGCTCACCATTCGAGGTCAAGATGTTAAGAGCTACTTATGCCATGCCTCTATGTTTATTGCAAGTTATTAAAGTACGATTATATTTTATATTCTGTGTGATTAGACTTAGCACCGAGTGGACTAGATGTGACTCCCTAAGTCCTAGAACTACATGCCACCATAGGTGAAAAGATTAGAGGTGAGTCCCCAAATCTCTAAGAGGTGAGTACCCTAAATATGAGGGCTTGAGGCGAGTACTCGAGTCCGGGCTTGAGGCAAGTACCTGAGTCCAAAAACTAAAGGTGAGTGCCCAGTTCAAACAAGGCTTAGTGGATCCACTTAGGCATTAAAAGGTTCACCTTTGTAAGTAACTTCCCCCTTTCTTCCGATGTAGGAGTTGCAAGGCTTAGTGGATCCACTTAGTCATTAGGAGGTTTACCTTGGCAAGTAACTTCCCCCTTTCTTTATGTGAGGAGTTGACATCGAGATTCCAAGTTGTAGCTCTCTTGGTCTTATCTTTTGTCGGTTGAGGTTTCTTCCCACACTTACATATTATGATCTATACAAGTTGTTTTGGATTGTAAGTATGTTTTAATTCAAGCATCATTCATACCTGTCACATCGTTATTGTACTATTCATTACTTATGCTTATGCATTTACACTATGTTGCCTATCTCTTGTTGTATTGCATCCTACATACTTAGTACATTAAAATATACTAACGCATACTCTATGCCAACATGATGTCACCATGTAGGAACTGGTGCTCTACTTGATCATCCACCTCCACGCGGTTAGTACGATTTCTCTCAAGCTTGTTTGTGAGTCCTCCATTCCGGGGATGTTGCTTATGATATCATGCTATGTTTTAAAACTATCTTTATTCTATGTATATGTTGACTATGAGGGTGAGCCTGGTTGCTTGTCTTGGCCGCCACTCTTATCTATGTAGTAGAGGTGTTGTTAGATATGTTATTTGCAATGTTATAAGCTTGACTCTCTCTTTGCTTTTGTTTTTATGATATGAATTATATCCCTTAGTCACGGTTATCCCTATTTCTACTCTTATTGCTATTTTATTACTTCCGTAGCCAAAGATGTGTAATGATGTGCTAAGAGGCTTGCTTAGGGTTCCTTCGGGTTCTCTTTGCGGCGTGTCACGTCTAGGCCCTAGACTTGGGTCATGAAAAACTTGGTATCAGAGCAATAGGTTATTAAATCCTCAGTGTCAAACACATCGTGTTGATTAGAATCTTATTCATTATTGTGTTGTGCACCATAATTGTGAGTAGGAGACTATGAGATATTTTAGGAAATATTTCCCTTCTACATGATCTATATCGTGCTATAGAGTTAAGGTACGGTTTTTTCCCCTAACGATTGTTCTTTGCTGTGCTATATCATGCCTAACACATGAGAAAGAAGAGTCCGCTCTCCCGAAGAATAACCGACTAATAAAGAACTCTTGGATGCACTCACTATGTTAGCTCAAGTTGTGGCTAATCAATCCAACCAAGGGGCCCAACCCCTCATGCTCCTACACCGGCATCTCGAATGCGAGACTTCATGAGGATGAATCCCCTGAAATTCTATGGGTCTAAGGTAGATGAAGGCCCTCAATAGTTCATCGATGAGGTCTACAAGATAATGTCTATCATGGGTGTGAGTTCAAAAGATAAGGTGGAGTTGGCGGCCTACCAACTCAAAGGGGTGGCACAAATATGGTACAACCAATAGAAGGAAGAGAAGGGAGTCAACTATGTGGTTCTTTGGGAAGAGTTCAAGGTGGCTTTTTTTAATCGGTTCTTTCCTCTTGAGCTTAGGGAAGCGAAATTGGTGGAGTTCATAAACTTGAAATAAGGATCGATGAGTGTGAGGGAGTATACCCTCATGTTCAACCATCTTTCAAAGTATGCTTCATACATGGTTGCCAACTCAAGGTCTAAAATGAGCAAGTTTGTGTTGGAGGTGTCCTATTTGGTGAATGAGGAGTGTCTAACTGCTATGTTGATAAATGATATGGATTTGTCCCGCCTCATGATTTATGCTGAACAACTTGAGGGGAAGAAGCTTAGAAAGAGAAAAAGTGAAGGATCTAAGAAGGCTCGATTTGATAGTAGCTTTCGAGGTCAAGAGTCCACCAATGCTCCAAATAAGAGGGTTGCCAAGGATGCGGTGGCCAACTCCAACTATCAATGTGAAGGTGTTGGTGGGCAAGCTCCTCTTACATGTGATAAGTGTGGAAGGTACCACTCAGGAGATTGGTTAGCTGGTTCAGGTGCATGTTTTGGATATGGTGGAATGGATCATAAGATGAGGCATTATCCATGGGTCCCTAAAGATCATAAGGATGGTCATTGACGTTCTCAATCATACTCCTCTAGGGATCAGTATACTTAGTTTGGTACTTCACGGGTAAGTTGAAGGTCTTGATTTTGATGAAGTTAGGTTTCTCTATTCCTTTCATAATTCCTTTTTGGTTGCTAATGGGCTTCTTGTGTGCCTTGAGTTGTTATGTGAACCTTTGGTGTCTATCTCTTTGTTGAGTATATTGTTGCTAAGAATGTTCATAGGTGTTGTTTCGTGTTCATCTTGCCTTAGGCCATGCCTCGTGACTTGTTAGAGTTGATGTGGTAGGATTGATGTCATGCTTTGGGTGGATTGGTTGCATGTGTATTATGTCCCCATTGATGGTAGGACCCTAGAGTTAGAATCTGACTCCGTATGAACCTGTCTTTGAGTGGGACATTGTCAAGTGGTAGAAAAGGAGGTAGGTCCATTCTTGTCTTAAGGTCCAATTGATCTCCAAGGGGTTGCCCCATGTAATTATTTCATAAGGTCTGGTTTTGTGATGATGGTTGAACTTGGTTTGATGGGTTGGAGGCCTTAGAGTTGTTTGGCTACTTGCATAGCATTCTTCCTATGAGTATAGAACCCATAAGATTGTAATATGATGATTAAGGATGGTCAATTTATTTGGTCAACTATAATAGGTTAGTCACTTCTCTAAGCTTGATCTTGGTTCGGGTCTTGTCCCCATGTTAGGATGAGGATACTTGATATCCCTAAGTGTCTTTTCAGATTAGGAGCAAACATTTTGAGTATTATTGGAGTTGTTTGGTTGACTTATATACTGCCTATGTTTATGGGTTTCATGAATAGGATCTTAAAGCCCTACCTTGACGTGTTAAGAGGTGGCCTCTTGTACTAGAACATTGACCTATTTAGAGCTTGTCAAACAATTGGGGGTAGTGTTGCAAGTCTTGGGCGATGAGGGGTTATTTTCTATGTATGATAGGGTGAATGAAAGATAACAAGAAGGTAGTCAGAACTCTTTAAGGATTATGATATGAGTGTACATTATTTTTCCCCGGTAGCCTAGCATGTGTTGATGATGGTGGCAAAGAGATGACTAGAGAGGTCCATCATTTGGCTAGATTAGGGATTAGGTTGGAGGATGTTGAGCATGGTGGTGTAGAATTCTTGATGGTTCCAAATCTTCTTTACTTGGAGAGGTCTAGATTAAGCAAGACCTTAATTCCGCCTTATTATAGTGTGAGGTTTTGGGTGAAGGATGGTATAGTGGATGTTGTCTCCCATGGGGGAGATGGTGGTTTATGGTACCAACTGGGTTATGTGTGTTTAAGGTGGACAAATGAGTTTATGGTTACGAGTCCTTATGGAGTGTAGAGGAGGATTAGTGAGGTTGCATAAAGATTGGAATTACTTAGGGATGTGAATATGGTTTGTTCGGTTCTTTATGCTTCTAGGTTGAGCAGATGTGTTGGTGACTCTAGTGCTATAGAACTCCTTTAGGTTTGCGAGTGATATGGAGGATAAGTTGGCTTAGGAGAAGGTTCTTATGGAGATATTGCATGGAAGAGTGGAAAGGTATATTGATAAGGATATGGTGTTCGTCAAGACATTTTGGGAGAATCGTCAAGTCGAAAGAGTCTCAAGGGGAGCCGAAGCAAGCATGGAGAAGAAATATCAGTATCTCGTTTATTTTACTCAAGCTTATGATAACATGTCAAGTCCTTTTATGATTTCAAGTCTTATGTTTTAGCCCCTATGTCATTGCATGCATTCATGTTATGTGGACAAGCTCATGATGATTTTAACGCTTATGTTGAGATTTTAAAAATGATGTTTTGAGTGTATTGATACACTTTTGTTGGGGCTGGTTCCTTCATTATTACTCTTCTCATATACATTCCTTTGACATTCAGGGCAAATATTTCCAAGGGAGAGATATTGAAACGATCCCAAAAAGTGCCCGAAAATGTGTCTTGAAAATGCCTGAAATTGTAATTTCCATATATCTAAAAATCTATGCATTATTTTGAAAATTCGACTTCATATTTTTTTTTTCAGAGGGACAAATAGAGTGGCAAATGGGTCTAACCCAGATTTTAGGGTGAACGAATCGCAATTTCAATTTTTAAAGTGTCGAATTCCAGTGAGATAGGTGCGTCATTGGCACGGCGCGCCAGTGCCTTATTTTGGTGCAAGTTTTCAAGTTCGGTGGTCCATGACTATTGGGTCTTGGGCCTAAGCCTTCATGAAACGACCCCAAAAAGTGCCCGAAAATGTGCGTCAAAAGTGCCTAGAATCGTAATTTCCATATATCTCAAAATCCATGCGTGATATCAAAAATCCAGCTTCATATTCTTGTTCACGGGGTCAAATTGAGTGGAAAGTAGGTCTAACCCCAATTTAAGAGCAACTGTATTAAAATTTGAAAATCACAAAATGCAATTCCTATAGAGGTTTTCGTGCCCCTGGCGTGATGCGCCAAGGGTGCGCCTCTGTGTATTTTTTTCGTCCAGTTTTGACCTTGGTCCAAGACTTTAAGTCTTGGGCCTAAGTGTTCCCAATCGTGAAAATACCTATACTTAGCTGTTATTCACCCTCATATCATTCTAAACATTTTCCAATACTTATTCAAACACAGCCAATATTTCATCTCCTAAACTCAAGTCTCAAAACTAATTCGGATCAGAAAAGGAGGTAGGTCCATTCTTGTCTTAAGGTCCAATTGATCTCCAAGGGGTTGCCCCATGTAATTATTTCATAAGGTCTGGTTTTGTGATGATGGTTGAACTTGGTTTGATATCAAGTTTATCTCCGAAGCTATGATATGTGAATTTCTTTCAAGGGTTTCTTTCACCCATGATACAAAGCTTCCTTTTACCCTAATTTGCATGATTCAAAGTTGATTTACAAATAAATCTTATTTATTATGGAAAATCATTGCACACTACGTTGGGCTCTATGGAATTGTGACTGTTTTACTATGTTTTGGGCTATGAATAAGATCTAATGTGAGATTTGATGAAAGGTTTTAATGAATATTGCTTGAGGGTGTTACTAGTATCTATTAATGGTTTTACATTGAATGTTTTAGCATGATAACACTCTTGAATTGCACGGTTTTACACTATCACTACACACCTTGTAAGTGTTTGATAAAATGTCCGGGTATTGGTTCTTGAGGAATTGAAGGTCCAAAGTATGTCTCGTAAGTTGAATGACTATATGATGATGAAATAATGATGAAAGGAACGTATGCATATGGTATTCTCTATAAAGTATTGGAATGTGACCATGCCCTACTTGGGGGTTACGCGCTGGGTAACCGTGTCAAGGGATTCGTATCTTGATAACTATGTCCAGGGGTTTGTACCTCGATCACCATGGGTGGTAGGGTGTGATGATCCGCCAACCATGTTGGGGGGTTTATACCTTGGCAACCATATTGAGGGGTTTGTACTCCGGTCATAGCCTTCCACCAACCAATTGAAAAAGTTTATCCCTCAATCACCAGTGATGGTAGGGTGCGACGATCCACCAATATGAAAGTGGTCTCTTCGTACACATGAATTATGTTCTATGTAAGCATGTTTTATGTAAGCATTAATCATACATGCCATCTTGCTATTATGCTACCCATTGAGAATTATTATGCATTTTGCGTATAATGCTTATCTATTTTTGCATTGCATCATACATAGTACATTCAAATGTACTAACACATACTTTATGCCTACATGATGTCACCATGCAGGAACCGGTCAACTGCTTGATCATCCTCCTCCTCCATGTGGCTAGTACGATTGTCTTCCAAGCTAGTTGATATGATATGGAAGTTTACCCTTAGCCTCAATTCCCTTGTTTATGCTAGCTCTAAGTGTCCTTTTAATTGTTTCTGCGACCAAGAATGTGTAATGATATGCTATGAGGCTTGTTTGGGGTTCCTTCGGGTTCCCCATTCACCGATCATGTCTAAGCCCTAGTCTTGGATCATGGCAAAGATGGCATCAGAGCACTAGGTTATTAGATCATCGGAGTCCAACACACACTATCTATAGCCCTAGTCTTGGGTCGTGAAAAAGATGGTATCAGAGCACTGGGTTGTTAGATCCTTGATCCCATATTGCACATTGACTAGAGTCTTATTCATGGTTGTGTTGTGCACCATAACTATGAGTAAGAGGCTATTTGACAATTTAGGAAATATTTTCCTTCTTCATGTTCTAAGTAGTGCTATAGAGTTGAAGTAAGTTTTTTCCCCTAACGATTGTTCTTTGCTATGTTAGATCATGCCTGACACAAGAGGGAGACAAGCCCGCACACTCAAGGAACAACTGGCTAATGGAGAGCTTAGGGATGTTCTCACCTTGCTTGCACAAGTTGTAGCTAATCAAGCCAATCAAGGAGCCGAAGCCCCTCAAGTTCCTACACCAGCTTCTCGAGTGAGAGACTTCATAAGAATGAATCCCCTGGAATTCCATGGGTTAAAGGTGAGTGAGGACAAGAGTTCATAGATGAGGTCTAGAATATATTATTTATCATGGGTGTGAGGTTGGAGGATAAACTAGAGTTCGTGGCCTACCAACTCAAAGGGGTGGCAGAAATATGGTACAACCAATGGAAGGAATAGAAGAGAGTCAACTGTGTGGTGCTTTGGGAGGAGTTCAAGGTGGCTTTCCTTAATCAGTTCTTCCCCTTAAACTTATGAAAGCTAAGTTGGTGGAATATATGAATTTGAGACAAGGTTCTATGAGTGTGAGGGATTATGCCCTCAAGTTCAACCAACTTTTGAAGTATGCTCTATAGTTGGTGGCCGACTCAAGATCTAGGATGAACAAATTTGTGAAGGGTGTTTCTAACTTGGTAAGTGAGGATTTTCGGTCTGATGTTAATTAGTGATATGGACTTGTCACATTTGATGACATATGCCGAGCAAATGAAAGAGGATAAATTGAGGAAGAGAAGGGGCCATTATGCCAAGAGGGTCCGTTTTGATGGCAAATTCCAAAGCTAAAAGGGTGGCCGATTCCACCAAGGCCAAGGTTCTTCTAATGCTTATAATAGGGGACTTGCCAATGACTTCCCAAGAACCCAAGGTATTGGTGTGGTGGTTCCTAACAAGGTGTGTCCTAGTAAGGGCCCACGCTTGAGAGATACTAATGCATGCTATGGTTGTTGGAAATGGCTCACAAAAAGGTGGTTTGTCCTCGAAATTGCAACATGGGCAAGGAGGTTCATCCATAAGGTGCTAATATGGTTTCTTTGGGGAGAGGTGGCTAACAAGATGGTGCCCCAAGGCCCAATTAGTTTTGTGCTTTGCATGAAAGGCAAGGGGTTGATGAGGTCCCTGATATTATTACCGATATGTTGAAAATCTTTGACTTTGATGTGTATACATTGATTGATCCCCGTGTCACCCTTTCTTCTGTTACCCCCTTTGTTTTCATAAAGTTCCATATTGAGCCCAAATTATTGCACGAGTCATATGAGGTGTCTACTCCTATTAGTAAATCTATTATTTCTAAGAAGGTTTATAGAGATTGTCCCATTTGCTTTTTACATAGAGTATTGCCTTGTTATCTTATTGAATTAGACATGCTTGATTTTGATGTGATTCTTAGGATAGATAAGTTTCATGCATGCCATGCTTCTATTGATTGTAGAACATGTAGGGTCAAATTTTAATTACTAAATGAACCTATCCTGGAGTGGGAGAGTCATGATGTGGTGGTCAAGGGTAGGTTCAGCTCCTGCATTAAGGCCCATAAGATGATCTCAAAGAGATGTCTTTACCATCTTGTGAGGGTTAGGGATTTGGAGTCCAAAGTCCTTCACATAGAGTCGGTTCTGATTGTAAATGAGTTTCTTGATATCTTCCCAAATGACCTTCCCAGTGTTCCTCTCGAAAGAGAAATAGATTTTTGTATAGATCTCCTTCCCGACACTCAACCCATTTCTATATCTCTCTTACTATGTGGCCCCGACGGAGTTGAAGAAGTTGAAGGAACAATTGAGGGACTTGTCGGAGAAGGGATATATTAGGCCTAGCCAATCACCTTGGGGTGCACCAGTGTTATTCATGAAAAAGAAAGATGGTCCCTTAGGATGTCTATTGAAAATCAACAACTTAATAGGGTCACCGTCGAGAATAGGTATCCTCTTCTAAGGATTGATGATTTGTTTGACCAAGTGCAAGGGGACAGCTATTTCTCTAAAATTGATCTTCGGTTCGGGTACTATCAAGTGAAGGTGAGGGAGTGTGATATTCCCAAGATGGTCTTCTAGACTAGAAATAGGCATTATGAGTTTGTTGTGATGTCATTTGGGTTGACCAATGCACCGACCATCTTCATGGACCTTATGAATAGGGTTTTCAAACCCTACCTTGTTTAATTTTTTATGGTATTCATTGATGATATTTTGATCTATTCTTGTGGTGAGGAAAAGGATAAGGCTCATTTGAGGGTTTTATTGCAAAGATTGAGGGAGGAGAGGCTATATGATAAATATGAAAAGTGTGAATTTTTGTTGAAGGAGGTTGCCTTCCTAGGACCTGTGGTGTTGGGGGAAGACATTAAAGTTAATCCTAGGAAGACCGATATTATTGAAAATTGGCCTAGACTATTGATCTCGTCGGACATTATAAATTTCTTGGGCTTAGCAGGGTATTATCGGAGATTCATGAATGGATTCTTGTCTATTGCTTACCCTATGAAAAAATTGACTCAAAATAAGGCCAAGTGTGTGTGGACCGATAAGTGTGAGAGGAGCTTCCAAACCTTGAAAGATAAGCTTGTGTCTACTCCTATAATGTTACTACTGGGTGGGCTAGAGGGATTTGTTTTGTATTGTGATGCTTCTAGAGTTGGGTTGGGTTGTGTTATAATGCAAAATAGTAAGATCATAGCCTATGCTTCTAGGCAAATCAAGGTATATGAAAAGAACTACCCTACCCATGATCTTGAACTAGCTGCAATGGTATTTGCACTAAAGATTTGGCATCATTACTTGTATGGGGTGCATGTTGATGTGTTCACCGATCAATAGAGCCTTCAATATGTCTTCACTCAAAAAGATCTTAACTTGAGACAAAGGAGATGGCTAGAACTTCTTAAGTACTATGATATAAGTGTGCATTACCATCTGGGTAAGGCTAATGTGGTGGCAGATGTGTTGAGTAGGGTGTTTATGGGTAGCCTAGCTTATGTTGATTGTGGTGATAGGTAGGTGGCTAGGGAGGTCCATCCTTTGGCTAGATTGGGAGTTAGGTTGGGGAAGTGGATAATGGAGTTGTTGTTGATGATGGTTCTAAATCTTCATTGGTTGAGGAGGTGAAAGATAAGCAAGATCTTGATCCCTCCTTACTAAAATTGAAGGCCTTGGTTGGTGATGGGAAGGCGAAGGTTTTCTCCTAAGGGGGAGATGGTGCACTTAGATACCAAGGAAGGTTGTGTGTACCCTGTGCTGATGGCTTGAGAGAAAATTTTTGATGAGGCTCACAGTTCTTCCTATTCTATTCACCCCAGTTATACTAAAATGTATAGGAATTTGGGAGAGGTGTATTGGTGGGGATACATTAAGAAAGATATTGCAAAATTTGTGTCTGGCTACCATAGTTGTCAATAAGTTAAGGCCAAACATCAAAGGTTGGATGGCCTAACCCAAGACATAGAGGTTCGTACTTGGAAGTGGGAAGAGATTAATATGGACTTTGTAGTTGGGTTGCCCAAGAATAGGAAGGGTTTTGATTCCATTTGGGTTGTGGTTGATAGAATGACAAAATTAGCTCACTAAAGGGGTCTTGGTACAAAGTTTAAACTTAGTACGGCCTTCCACCCTCAAACGGATGGCCAAATCGAAAGAACCATTCAAACCCTTGAGGATATGCTTAGAACTTGTGTATTGGAACTTAAGGGTAGTTAGGATGATCATCTTTCATTGATGGAGTTCTTTTATAACAATAGCTATCATTCTAGTATCGGTATGAATCCTGTTGAGGCTATTTATGGTAGACGTTGTAGATCACCGGTTGCGTGGTTTGAAATTGGTGAGGTGGCTATGTTGGGACAAGATCTGGTTATGGATGCTCTTAAGAAGGTTAGAATGATTAAAGAAAGGTTGAAGGACTCAAAGTCGCCAAAAGTCCTATGCCGATGTGAGGAGAAGGAATCTTTAATTTAAAATAGGTGATTGGGTTTATTTGAAGGTGTCACCCATGAAGGGTGTGGTTAGCTTTGGTAAGAAGGGTAGTTGAGCCCAAGATATATGGGCCCTTATAGGGTAATAAGGAGAATTGGCAAGGTAGCTTACGAGTTGGATTTGCCTAGAGAAATGGAATTGATTCATTCGGTATTTCATGTGTCTATGTTGAGGAAGTGTTTGGGTGATCCTTATAGTATTATGACCCTTGATGTTGTGGGTGTTGTGGAAGATAGCTTGACTTATAAAGAGGTTCCGGTTCAGATTTTTTCTAGGCAAGTGATGGGATTGAGAAACAAGGATATGACTTTGGTTAAGATCTTTTGGAGGAATCAATAAGTTGAAAGTGCTACTTGGGAGGCCGAAGCGGACATGCAAAAGCGATATCCTTATTTTTTCCACTCTGCTCAAGCCTAAGGTATCACTCCAAGTCCGCTATGTGATTTAAAGTCTAAGTTCTGCCCATGACATATGCATACATTCATGTTTAAATTGGCAAGATCATAATGATTTTACACTTATGATGAGATTTTTGAAATGATGTTTAAGTGCATTGTTGCATCCTTATGTGTGCTGAAATTTTCATGTTTGTGTCTCTCATATATGTTTTTTTGACATTTGGGGGATGAATGTTCCCAAGGGGGAGATATTCAAACGACCCCAAAAAGTGCTCGAAAACGTGCCTCGAGAGTGCTCGAAATCGTAATTTTCATGTATCTCAAAATTCGTGCGTGATATAAAAAATCTGACTTCATATTCTTGTTTAGAGGGTCAAATTGTGTGGAGAATGGGTCTAACCCTAATTTAAGAGCAACCGTATCAAAATTTAAAAATCGCAAAATGCGATTTCCAGTGAGTAGTCTATATACTCATGCATAGGAATAGCCCATTCATATACAAAATAGTGCTA
>DF357543.1:133085-144802 GCA_000787875.1 Solanum virginianum
CAAAATCGGATCGCAACTAAAGAAAGATTTAAACAACCCTAAAAGTGCCTAAAAATGTGCATCAGAAGTGCCATAATTGTAATTTTCGTTTATCTCAAAATCCATGCACGATACCAAAAATCTGACTTCATATTCATCATCAGGAGACAAAATTTAGTAGGAAGTCGGTCTAACTCTTATTTTAGAGCAACCGTATCAAATTTTGAAATTTAAAAAAAATATCAATTTCCAGAATCGATCTACTAAGCAAAACAGAAGGAAAAATAATTAACACTGATCCGCCACCCTGGCAGACGCGGCCAAGGTGCTAAGCAGTGTTATTTTTACTTCAGTTTTTCCTATTCGGTCCAAGGCCATTGGGTCTTTGGCCTAAATCTTCTTGTGCATAAAAACACCTATACATAGTCATATTTCAAAAGCATATCATACAAGACATTCCCCATAGTCCCAATTTCCCCTTGGTTATGTTTCATATGATGAATTATCTTGCTTCCATTACCAAGGATATATGATGATATGATATGAGGCTTGTTTGGGGTTCCTTTGGGTTCCCCATTCACCGATCACATCTAGATCCTAGGCTTGGGTCATGATATCAAACCACATAGCATGAATACATAAGATCCAACAACACCTGTACATATAGAATGGAACGGGGGCCAAGACACTCCCTAGGCTCACCCTCATAGTAATAAGTGTTCAACCAAAAGAAAGAGTCTATACATAGCATGATATAAATAGATATTGTCCTCGGAGTTGAGGACTCACAGAAGCTTGCATCAAAAGATCATACTAGTATAAAGTCTCAAATGGAGCTCCAGTCCATACATGGTGATATCATGTGGGTATAAAGTATGCATTTAGTACATTTGAATATATTAAGTATGTGGGGTGCAATGCAACAAAGACATACACCAATATAATCAAAATGCATAAGATATAAATAATAGATACAATGTCAATATGTCATGTATGATCAAATCTTTAAGTAAACATGCTTGTAAACAATGCAACTCATATAATACATAACACATATGTAGAAAGAGACCTCAACCGACAAAGAATAAGACCAAGTGAGCTACAACTTGAAATCCCGATGATTATCACTCAATGGTAAAGAGGTTCACCTGCCAAGGTAATCCATAATTTACCTTACAGGAATATGACCCATTTCGTATAAAGTAATCCTCCTTACGGGAACGTGACCCATTTTGGAAAGGATTTCATTAAGAAATGCACTAACGGATCCTCTAGTAAAGCAAGGGTAAAGTATACTCCTATGTTGGCATATAGTTTGAAGAAAGGAATATTAATTCATGAAGATTGTCCATACCACATCCAGTCCATCGGTGTTAAGCCTAATCCCATGAAATAATTGAAATAATCACACTTTAGCATTTTCTGAGAAATATGGAAACATGACATGAGTAGCTCTAAAACATATTTGACCTCTAATGGTGAGCCTAATTTTAAAACATAAGAATAAATCATCATCAAACATTACCCTTGCATTAACATCAAAGGCCCACAAGAGGGAAAATCTTTGAAAAAGTGCTAAATCTGCCATTTACAACACCATAGACATTTTCATGAAGTCAATACATTTTTTGAAATCCCAAAATCATCGTAAAGTCACTTAACTCATAAGTCATGCAATAGATCATCAATAACTCTAAGAATCCTTGTCAAGACATTTTATCAAATACTTGGTGGGTCTATAATGCTTGTTCACAATCATGCAATTCAAGATTGTAATATATGAGAAAACTCAATACAAATCAACCCACCAACATATAGTAAAATCCTCATATAGAATACCTTGAAATTCATCATCAAATCTCATAATAGATCATAGTTTCATAGCTCAAAATATGCATAGTCTTAATAGACAAAACTCATTCATAGTACAAGCTTAAAATAGATAGTCGTTTATAATAAATCATAGCTCAAAACATGTTGAATCTCAGTAGACAAAACCCATTCATAGTACAAGCTTGAAATAGATAGTCATGTGCAATAAATAAATATTTCAAAAAACCCCAACATAATTTATACTCATAATCTATAATAGAAGATACCAATAGATAATACAATTTGAAAATATGCAATTTACATAGAAAAGAAGATTGGGCTCCATGGGTCAAAGGATCCAACGGATGAAACCCACATACCTCAAACTTGGGTTTTCTTGAAATAGACTTGAAGTTTGAATAGAGTTCTTGAGATCCAGGATTAAGCTTGATACACTTGAATTTGGATGGAAACCATGATAAAATGGTTGAGAGGTTTTAGAGAGGGTTTTTGAGTGACGTAGAGTTGAAAAATAGCTAAGTATAGGTGTTTTCACACATAAGTAGGCATGGGGCTATGATTTCAAGGCCCTTGGACCGAAATGGAAAAGTAAGGAAAAAGTTTAACTGGTCCTCATCTTGTTCATGATGTCAACCTATCGTGAAGGACAGAATTACACTAATATGCACCCAGTCTGGGTCGCAGTCTGGTCGTGGATGCACACTGGATAAGAAAATTTTGCGAAAATTATTTTCGCTATGGGTCCTCTAAAATTGGGGTTATACCCATTTCCTACTCAATTTTACCTTCTGATTGAGAATATAAGTCAGATTTTGGATATCACTCATGGATGTTGAGATATATGAAAATTACTATTATGGGCATTTCCGAAGCACCTTCTTTGGGGTATTTCAATATCTTTCCCTTGGGAACATTCACCCCGAATGTCAAAGAAACATACATAAGAGAAGTAATCATAGAGATTTCAGCCGGATATGAATTAAACCAATGCACTTAAACATCATTTTCAAAAATCCCAACATGAATGTCAAAAATAACCATTGACTTGTAAACATAAACATGAATACATGCAAAAGGACATAAGAGCTGAGACTTAAAACATGGAATCATAGATAAGACTTAATTTTTTATCTTAGGCTTGAATAGAATGAAGGAGGTACAGATATCACTTCTTTATGTCCACTCCGGCTCCCCAAGTGATGCTTTTGACTTGTGATTCCTCCAAAGAATATTGACGGAAGCTACATCTTTGTTTCTCAACCTCTTCACTTGTCAAGCAAACATCTCCACTGAGACCTCCTCATAAGTCAAATTATCTTCTACAACACCCACAACAACTAAAGGCACAACAGCACTTGGGTTACCCATGCACTTTCTCAACATAGACATATGGAAAACAGGATGAATCATACTCGTATCAATGGCAAGTCCAAGTCATAAGCTACCTTACCTATCCTCTTTAAAACCCTATAAGGACCCATAAACCATGGGTTTAATTTCCCTTTCTTACCAAACTGGACCACACCCTTCATGGGTGAGACCTTCATGTAAACCCAATCACCAACCTTAAACTCAAGATCTATCCTTCTCACATCAGAATATGACTTTTTCCCACTTTGAGATGTCTTCAACCTTTCCCTCATCAACCTCACCTTCTCCAAAGATTCCATAACAAAATCTGATACAAAAAACTCACCAACCTCACCAAGGTACCTTCCCATATTCTCTATCTATTCTCACAGAATCAAGAAAAATAGAATAGGATGAATCATGAGCCTCTCTCAAAATCAACCCCTCTCAAGTCATCAATATTAGGCATATATAATCTACCTTGACATCTAAGGTACCATCTCCCCCTTGGGAGAAAACCTCTACTGTACCATCCTTCACCACGGTCCTCAACTCTAATAAGGTCCAATCAAGGTGTAGTTTTGACTTTACCTCCTCAATCAAAGAAGCTTTAGAACCGTCAACAACCACTACACCCCATTATCAACTTCATCTAACCTAGCCCCCAATCTAGCAAACCAGTGAACCTCTCTACCCACCTCTTTACCACCGTCACCAACATGAGGTAGACTACTAATAAACATCATACTTAAAGCACTTCAAGGGGCTAGTTAACTTCCTAAGATTGATCTTCAGTCCAGGTATCGCCAAGTGAATGTGAGGAGTGTGACATTCAAAAAATGGCTTTTCGAACTAGGTATGGGTACTTTGAGTTTGTAGTTATGTCCTTTGGGTTGACTAATACACCTGCTATATTTATGGATCTCATGAATAGGGTCTTGAAATCCTATCATGGCTTGTTTATGGTTGTTTCTATTGATGATATCTTGATTTATTCCCATACTGAGGAGCATGTGGATAACTTGAGAGTGGTGTTGCAAATCTTGAGGGAGGAGAGGTTATATGCAAAATAGGAGAAATGCGAGTTTTTGTTGAAAGATGTTGCATTATTTTTGGTACATGTGGTGTCAGGTGATGGTATTAAGGTGGAATATAAAAAGACGGAGGTGATTAGAAATTGGCCTAGACCCTTTGACTCCATCAGATATTAAAAGTTTCTTGGGTATGGCAGGTTATTATCGGAGGTTTGTAAATGGTTTCTATTCTATTGCTTCTCCTATGATAAAGTTAACCCAAAAGGAGGAAACATTTGTGTGGACCAATGAGTGTAACAAGAGTTTAAAAAAATTTAAAGATAAGATTGTCTCCGCTCCAATCTTTGCTCTACCGGAAAGGTTGGAAGGATTTGTTGTTATATTGTTATACCTCAAGAATTTATTTGGGTTATGTTTTGATGCAAAGTGGTAAGATTATGATATGAGTGTGCATTATAATCCTGACAAAGCTAATGTTGTGGCCGGTCCCATAAGGCTTATTTCTGCTCCCTAACCATTACGTTTCAGAACATGTCTCAAGTTATTCAGGATGGTGACATTTCCAATGCGGAGGTTCGCAATGCTCTATGGATATTGGCCAAAGCTATGACCTCCTAAATCAACTAATTGGTGGACACCCCCGAGAGCTCAAATTATAAAAGTGGGGAGAGAAAGACAATGATAGCCTGACTGGAGGGTGCTTCATCTTTTGCTAGACTACAAGTGCCCAAGTGCCTAAAGAAAAGGACCCATTTTGCCAATCGTCAAGGGTGTGGTAAGAAACATCAAGAAAAGTGTTTAGTGGGAATTATGGATTGTTTCACATGTTGCGGTGTTGGGAATAAGATGAGGTATTGCCCAGTGGCCTCAAGGGAAGGGAGAAGAAGGGTCCAAATTGAAGGTGTCAATGGTAGAAGGACTCGCCCTAGGTTCCCAAAATGTTGGAGAAATAATAATTGCACATGTCTTAGGAAAATGGGTGTATTCAATGAGTGTGATAGGATAGGCCACAAGATTGTTCATTGTCCATATGCTCAAAAGAAGGGTAAGGGTGTTGGTGTTCAAGCTTTTCCTCAGTGCCACAAGCATGGGAAGCATCACCAGGGAGATTGTTTTGCCAGTTTGAATGCATGTTTTAAGTGTGATGTAAAGGAACATGAGTCCAAACCATGTCCATGGGTTACTAAGGACTATGAGGATGACCATCGACGTGTGCAACCGTATCCCTCTAAGGGTCACCACACTTGGAGTAATGCTTCACAGGTATGCTAAAGGTTTTTGATTTTGATGTGTATTCATTGATAGACCCGGGTGCCACTCCTTCTTTTGTTACTCCTTTTGTTGCAAAAAAGTTTCATGTTAGTCCCGAATTATTGTGTGAACCTTATAAAGTGTCAAACCTCATTGGTGAGTATATTGTTGCTAAAAGAGTCTATATAAATTATCCCATGTTCATTTTGCGTAAAATCTTGCCTTATGATTTTTTTGAGTTAGATATGGTGGATTTTAGTGTCATTCTTGGGATAGATTGGTTGCATATATATTATGCTTCTATTGATTGTAAAACCCGTAGGGCTAAATTCTAATTCTCTAATAAACCCATCCTTGAGTGGGGTAGTGACGATGTGGTGGTCAAGGGTAGATTTATTTCTTGTCTTAAGGCTCAAAAGTTGATTTCTAAGGGTTGTCTCTATCATTCTGTGAGTGTTAGGGATGTGGAGCCCAATATCCTTCCTATTGAGTTGGTTCCGATAGTTAATGAGTTTCTTGATATCTTTCATAATGAGTTTCTCGGTGTCCCTCCCAAAAGGGCCTCTACTTGCACCACCTCTCAATATACCATGACCTCCTCTAGCATAACCTCTCATAGTCTAAGGTGTATTCTGAGTTACCAGTGCTAAAGCTGGACAAACTAGCGGAGAACCTAAAGTCTGAGCAGGAGGTACTGATGTGCTATCAAAATACAACACATTTGATGGCTTAAACTTGAGTTTTTATTTGTTCTCAATGAGACATTTATGGTTTTTATGCGTTTTTGTGTTTATTAATGTAGGAAAAGCAGGTTGACACAATTTTGGGAATATTGCAAACATTTTTTGGTTTTTGTAGGCTTACGAGACTCTCTACGAGTCGTAGAGCCATCTACGAGTCGTAGAGTAGGTGTTGTAGAGATTTTCTGTATTTGATGAAAGTCTAAAGATTTGAAGTTCAGAGACAGAAGACCTCTTTATGACTCGTAGTTTAGTCTACTAGTCGAATTGAGGGGTTCCATAGAAATTTTTGGTGTTTTCTCGTGTTGGACCAAATGATGCAGATATGGACTATGAGAGGTCAATACAAATCGTAGATCATACTATGACTCATCAGGATGTTTTGTAGCAGTGAAGTCCAAGACTCAAGAAGCTAAACACGAATGCCTGAGTATGACTCGTACATCTAAGTACGAGTGGATTGCGAATCGTAGCAGTTGCCGATCAGTTTTTCTAATATTTTTAGGGAGTTATTTATAAATACCATAAATAGTAAATATTAGGCCATTAAACATAGTTTTTCATAATTTTTCATAGATTATAGCAGACATAGAGTAGAGAACACAAAAATTAGAGCATTTTTAGGATTTTAGATTTAGAGACTAAATGTTGGAGAAGAGATTCAGTTGTGGATTCAATTCATCTTTCAATGATGTGATTCTCAATAAAAATTGGGTTTTCTTGTTCTTAAATCTTTTTGGGTAAGTGATTAAACATGTCTTCTCTATTCATTGTTTCTTTATTTGCCCAAAATATGAATCGCTAAACCCACAATATGAGGTTGTGGGAAGCATGAGGATCTATCCAAATAGACTTAGATTATTTGCAATTCTTAGAATGGATATTTGCATTTATTAGTCAAATTTCTTCATTTTGAATGTTTTCTAGTGGTATCCAACATTAGAACTCGCCTAGTGTTACCTTCCCGATCCTGGTGGTAATGAATAGGAAAAGAGATTCATTATAAGATTCAATAATGTGTTCTTATCTAATCAACCTAACTAGGCCAAGGGGAGGTTGACTAGGACTATGGGTAATGACTAGTATAGCACACTATGGAGATGGGGCAAGTACGATAGTGAAATTCAACCTTCACCTTTGATAAAAGGGTAGGAAGAACTTAAATTACCGTCCAACATGCGATACTCTGGTTGAGAATTGTGATATCTAAGGATGTTGAGTTAGTGAATCATGGGGAACACAATATCTAAGTTGCTCCCCATTATTGATGTTTTCCATTTTAGTTAGTTTAGTTTAATTTCTTATCAATCATGGCAAATGCCCCTTTTTTTGGGAATTGAGTCAGTTAATATTTTAATTGTTTATTAGTGAACCAATTTGTGAAGTCTCTGTATTCCCTGTAGGATTCGTCCTTAACCTTGGTTAAGTTTATTACTTTGACGAACACTTTGACTTCAAAAGAGAAGTGTATCTTGAGTGTGATCAAAGAAAATGGCGTTGTCGCCAAGGACTATGGACTATGGCGTTGTCGCCAAGGCTAGTACAACTTCTATCAAGATTATTGGTGAGTCCTCCATTTCGGGGATGTTACTTATAATTTATTGCTATGCATTAAGACTTTCTCTCTTTGACTTATGTATTGAGTATGAGGGTGAGCCCGGTTGTTTTGTCTTGGCCCTCGCTCTTATCTTTGTAATAGAGGTGTTGTTGGACATGTTATGTATCTATGCTATGACTCTTAATGTTTATGATATGGAAGTTTATCCTTAGTCCCAATTTTCCTTATTTACATTTATCTCTTATTGTCATTCTAAATACTTCTGCCACCAAGGATATGTAATGATATGCTATAAGGTTTGTTTAGGGTTTCTTCGAGTTCCCTATTCACTAGTCACATCTAGGACCTAGGCTTGGGTCATGACAAAGGCGGTATCAGAGCACTAGGTTGTTAGATCCTCGGAGTCCAATAAAAAACATTGATTAGAGTCATATTCATGGTTATGTTGTGCATCACAACTATGAGTAGGAGGCTATGAGACATTTTAAGAAATGTTTCCTTTCTTCAGTCGTGCTATAGAGTTGAAGTAACTTTTCCATAATGATTGTTCTTTGTTATGCTAGATCATGCCTAATACGAGGGGAAGACGAGCCCGCATGCCCAAGGAGCAACCTGCCAATGGAAAGCTTAGGGATGCTCTCACCTTGGTTGCATAAGTATGGCTAGTCAAGCTAGCCAAGGGGCCCAAGACCCTCATGCTCCTACACTAGTCTCTCAAGTAAGTGACTTCATGAGAATGAATCCCTTGGAATTCCATAGGTTAAAGGTGAGTAAGGACCCCTAAGAGTTCATTGATGAGGTCTACAAAATTTAACCATCATGGGTGTGAGGTCGGAGGATAAGGCGGAGTTGGCGGCCTACCAACTCAAAGAGATAGCACAAATATGGTACAACCAATGGAAGGAAGAGAACAAAGTTGACTATGTAGTGCTTTGGGAGGAGTTCAAGGTGGCTTTCCTTAATAGGTTCTTTCCCCTTGAACATAGGGATGCCAAGTTAGTGGAATTTATGAATTTTAGACAAGGATCCATGAGTGTAAGGGAATATGCTCTCAAGTTCACCCAACTTTCAAAGTTTGCTCCTCAGTTGATTGTCGACTCAAGGTCAAGAATGAACAAATTTGTTATGGGTGTCTCCGACTTGGTTAGTGAAGAATGTCGATCTGCAATGTTGATTAGTTACATGGACTAATCACATTTGATGACCTATGATAAACAAATGAAAGAGGAGAAATTGAGAAAATGAAAAGGGGCATGAGGCCAAGAGGGCCTGTTTTGAGGGTAAGTTCCAAAGGAATGGCAGGTTCCATCAAGGCCAAAGGCCTACTCATGTATTTGATAAGAGGGTCACAAATGATCTTCCAAGGGCCCAAGGTGTAAGGGGTGTGGCTCTTATTGATATGTGTTCAATATATGGTAAGGGTCATGGTAGCCCATGTTTGAGGAATACCAGTGCTTGTTATGGTTTGGGTGAAATGGGGCATAAGACGATAGATTACTCTCAAAACAGCAAAACGAGCAAGGAGTTTCATCCACAAGGTGCTAATGTGGTCCCATTGGAGAGAGGTGGCGAACAAGATGGTGTCCCAAGGCACAACCGGTTCTATCCTTTGCATGGGAGGGAAGGGGTTGATAAAGTCCCCCATTTTGTTACCGGTATGTTGAAAATCTTTGACTATGATATGTATCCATTGTTTAATCTGGGTGCCACTCTTTTTTTATTACCCTCTTTGTTGCCCAAAAGTTCCACGTTGACCCCAAGTTGTTGCATGAGTCATATGAAGTGTCTACTCATATTGGTGCATCAATTGTTGCTAGAAAGGTTTATAGAAGTTGTCCTATTTGCCTCTTACATAAAGTGTTGCCTTGTGATCTTATTGAGTTAGACATGGTTGATTTTGATGTCATTCTTTGGACGGATTGGTTGCATGCCTACTATGCTTCTATTGATTGTAGAAGTCGTAGGGGCAAATTCCAATTTCTAAATGAACATGTCCTTGAGTGGGAAAGTCAAGGTGTGGTGGTCAAGGGTAGATTCATCTCTTGCATTAAAGCTCATAAGTTGATCTCTAAGTGGTGTCTTTACCATCTTGTAAGGGTTAGGGATGTAGGGTCTAAAGTCCTTCCCATATAGTCGGTTCCGATTGTAAATGAATTTCTTGATGTTTTTCCAAATGACATTCCCGGTGTTCCTCCTGAAAGGGAAATAGACTTTGGCATATACCTCCTCCTCGATACTCAACTCATTTCTATTCCCCCTTACCGTATGGCCCTTCGGAGTTGAAAGAGTTGAAGGAACAATTGAGAGACTTATTGGAGAAGAGATTAATAAGACCTAGCCAATCACCTTGGGGTGTTCCGGTGTTGTTTGTGAAAAAGAAGTATAGGTCCCTTAGGATGTATTGACTACTGGCAACTCAATAGGGTCACCATCATGAATAGGTATCCTCTTCTAAGGATTGATGATTTGTTTGACTAATTGAAAGAGCCTAGTCATTTCTCTAAGATTGATCTTTGGTCCGGGTATCATCAAGTGAAGATAAGGGAGTGTGATATTCCCAAGATGACCTTTCGAACTAGATATGGACATTATGAGTTTGTTGTGATGTCTTTTGCATTAACTAATGCACTGGCCATCTTTATGGACCTAATAAATAGAGTCTTTAAACCCTACCTTGATTCCGTTATTGTGGTCTTCATTGATGATATTTTGATCTATTCTCATAGTGTGGAGGAGCATAGGGCTCATTTGAGGGTTGTGTTGCAAAGATTAAGGGAAAAAATTGACTTAGAAGAAGGCCAAGTATGTGTGGTCCGATGATTTTGAATGGAGTTTCAAAATATTGAAAGACAAGCTTGTGTCCGCTCCTATATTGTCTCTACTTGATGGGCTTGAGGGATTTGTGGTGTATTGTAATGCTTCCGAGGTTGGTTTAGGTTGTGTGCTGATGCAAAATTTCAAAGTCATAGCTTATGCTTCTACACAACTCAAGGCACATGCAAGGAACTACCCTGCCCATGATCTAGAGTTAGCTACTGTTTTGTTTTTATTAAATATTTTGCGCCATTACTTGTATGGGGTACATGTTGATGTGTTCACTGATCATAAGAGCCTCCAATATGTCTTCACTCAAAAGGATCTCAACTTGAGGCAAAAGAGATTGTTATAACTTCTTAAGGACTACAACATCAGTGTGTATTACCATCCCGGTAAGACAAATATGGCGGCGTATGCTTTGAGTAGGGTGTCCATGGGTAGCCAAGCACATGTTGATGGTGGTGATAAGGAAATTGCTATGAAGGTGGGTTGGTTGGCTAGATTAGGAGTTAGGTTAGAAGACAATGGTAATAGTGGTGTGGTTGTTGTTGATGGTTCTAAGTCTTCTTTGGTTAATGAAGCGATGGCAAAACAAGATCTTGATTCGTCCTTATTAGAATTGAAGGCCTTGGTGAAAGAGGGCAATAGGTTGGAAGAGGATGGTAATAGTGGTGTGGTTGTTGTTGATGGTTCTAAGTCTTCTTTGGTTGATGAAGCGATGGCAAAACAAGATCTTGATTCGTCCTTATTAGAATTGAAGGCTTTGGTGAAAGAGTGCAAGGTGGAGGTATTCTCCCAAGGGGGAGATAGTACCCTTAGGTACTGAGGTAGTTTATATGTATCGTGTGTTGATGGTTTGATAGAAAGGATCCTTGATGAGGCCCATAACTCTTCTTATTTTATCCACCCTGGTTCCAGCAAAATGTATAGAGACTTGAGGGATGTGTATTGGTGGGGAGGCATGAAGAGGGATATTGCCAAATTCATTTTCGATTGTCATACTTATCAACAAGTCAAAGTGGAACACCAAAGGCCGGATGGCCTAACCTAAGACATTGAGGTTCTTACTTGGAAGTGGGAAGAGATAAATATGGATTTTGTGGTTGGGTTGCCCAAGACTAGAAAAGGTTTTGATTCCACTAAGTGGTGTCTTTA